>AYEL01079775.1:0-25839 GCA_000484575.1 Olivierus martensii | reverse complement strand
AATCATTAATCAGAATCCTATGCCTAAGTTTCAGTTTGGCTTAGACCACAACACTTTCCATAAAATAGACTAAATATGGCTCCAAAAGGCAAAAATTTATCACTTAGAGTTGAGACTCATAAATTAACTAAAAACACTATAGGGGCCTTTTCATAAATTTAGATAATTGATATTATTCATAATTTACTATCATTAGCCTTAAATAGTTAGAAATGATATATATATCACTAGCTCTAGGTAAAGAGGGACTTAAGGAATCGAGAATCATTTGTTTTTTCCGACTCCGACTCCCGACTCCGGGCAGTTTTAAAATCCGACTCCGACTCCACCCAAAAACTTCCGACTCCCGACTCCTACTCTGACTCCACAATGCTGTGTACAAGTGCTTCTATTTATGTATTGACAAAGTTTTTCGCATATATAAGTGAAAAAACTTTCTCAATCATGAGTATTAATAAGACCAAATTAAGATCAAAGTTAACTGATGAACATTTATAATCAGTTAAGAATACATTCAACCGACTTAGAACCAAGGCTCAATGATATTTATTAAAAGAAAACAGCAACTGCACAAATCACATTCACAGATTGATGAATTTATTATTTTTTCTTTTTTTATTTGAAATTATTTAATTATTTTTGTAATTATTTTTGAAATGTGTTATTTTAAACAGTTTAATAATAAAAAGTAATTATTGTCATAAATAAAGAATGTTATAAAATTAGTATAAATCCTTCCCTTGTGTCTGACTTTTTATCGATTTGAACATATTTTTCCATAACACTTTTTTTTTGGCCCGCCAAATATTTTGGAATTTACAATTTAGCTCATTTAGGCAAAACTTTAGGAACCCCTGCTGTAGAATGATTGATTAGAACCCCTCTCATTCCTCAGCCTTAGATAAACCAAACTATTTCTCGCCAATAACACTTCTTTACTTTATCTAATCTGTTATGAATTTCCTTCAGAAATATTTTTAGAGTGAAGTTCATCAAATCAATGAGCCATATTTATTGCTTTTCTCTGCATTGCTCTTTTTTTTATTAATGATATGAAGGTTGATCCCATCCAGCAGTCAGCAAAACTGCACTGTTGTATATATTCTTAAAAATTTTTTGCAATAATTGAATATCTTCATCAGCAAAAAGCTTGATCATCATTCAGATTAGTTGAAATCTTATATGGGCTGCTTGCTTTATTGTTTTTGGTTGAATTTATTGTCTTTTTCAATCTCCCTTTAGTATCAGTGGACATATAAGCTGATTTCCCATTATTACCTCATGTTCCAATCTTTCAGCAAATAACAGATTTCTTATATAGTCTTTCCATATTATCACCTTGCAAAATGATTTTCAAAACTATCAATAATTAGCAATAACCTAATGGTAATAGGATTCAGAAAATTCCAGAGGCTGGCTTGGTCAGATCTTATGGAAATAAATTCTGAAAAACTAACCATTCTAACACTAAATAACATAACAAACAACTGAAATGTCATGGTTGCTAAAGAAATCATGAATATATGTTAGAATAAAAATGACAAAAGAAAGTCAGTGTATTTAAACTATAAATTGAATAAATCCCAAAAACAAGTAAAGTTAGGTATTAATAAATTTTATTGAAACAATAATAAAGTCCAAACAAGTTAGTAAAAATGACTTATTTAATTATTAAGCCAATATCCAAAAAATAATAAAGTTATCAACCAATATATAATCCAATTAGAAAAGGTTATTAAATTAAGTTAGTTAAATTAAGTTAATTAAATTATGAACCTCCAAATCACACTACAAGAAAATATTTATTTGATCAATTGAGAATCAATTTAGCAGTATTGCTAAGTCTAACATCACTTATGATTCACATCTCAATTGCAAAGTCAAATCATTTGCAAAGTTATAATATTCAAAACTGTCACTAAAAATTGAAGGGAACTGTAGCAGTATTTCTTTTCTAACAACTTGTTCTTCTTTTAATGGTGTTTGTAAATCCATCAGTAATGATTTCTTTGGATTATTGAATTCTTTGCAGTTAATAGTCAAAGGCATCTAATATATAAAGAAAATGAAAATGACCCTCATCTAACCAAGAGAAGCAAAATCTGTCAGAAAATTAATGATGATCTGCTAGAAATGATCCTGACAGCATGGCTGTAGTCAATAGAAAATAGCAAATAGCATAAAAACTTTTAGATATTAACTAATGTATGAATTTTAAAATCTATTTTAAGCTAGAAAATAAAAAAAAAATGTATTATTTTTAATTTAATAGTAATAGTGTATTTAGCATTCAATTTTTAATTTTTTATGTATTTTAAAAACCATCTAAAACAGGGATGGGCAAACCGCGGCCCTCGGAACTACATAATGCAACCCTCTTTTTGTAATCTGTAGTAATGTGCTTTTAGAGAATCAGGTATCTAACTACAGTAAGCAGGTGGTAAGAAGAAGAGTGCTTCCACCTGCCCTTTAAACTTAAGTTTTGTTTGCTTATTTTGTGTAGTAGTCCCCCTGATCTTATGTAACAGGGTTAGTTTTGTTGTAGTAGCTGAGGAAGGTGCCAAGTGCATTGAAAACATTTCTAAATAAAGCTTTTGACTGCTAAAAGGCTTTGTTTTTCACTTTTATGTAATAATATGTTATAATATATAAAAAATATGTTATTTTTATGCATTTTATTTTAATTGCTGACGAGGATTGGATAAACAGAAAACATTTCTGTTCTGTATAATTTTTCGACTTGTGCAATTAAAGTAAGTGCTACAACTGTGTCAAACTTTAATGTAAGATAATTGAATAACCTCTGGATACCATAGTTAGCATCAGATTTCCATTGTCAAAAGAATGGGACACCTCAGATATTAGATACCAGTGATTTGTAAATGATTAAAAGTACAGCATTAAAAATGTGTATCAAGGTGATCTTTAATGGCAGAATTTCTTTATTGAATTTCATAAGAAAATTTATCAATTGATTCCAACGGCTATCACATTGTTTCAAATCAATTTTATTAGAGGAGGAAATTTAAAAAATGTATTTAAGATCTTCCTTAAATACATTTTTTATTCCCGTTGCTCATAAATATGATACATTTTTCATTTTCTTTGCTTAACTAATTCATATTTGGCCTAACTCATACAGTAACTTTTTACACAGGTAGGCCTCAATTAGTGCGAATAATGGGTTCCACGAATTTCTCGCACTACTCGAAGTATTAACTATATGTAAAATATGGTAATTGGTTCTTGCTTTGTGAGATTCCGGCCATTAGCCAACCTCACGATGACTAACCACAATACTAACTGTTTAAGAAATATTTATTTTCATATTTTACATCGTTGTTCATCATCTAAATCAGGGGTGGGCAAACCGCGGCCCTCCAACTAATAGCTATAATGCCAAAAATTTTATCGATAAATAAAATGAATACAAAAAATGATATTTTTTTTGTATTCATTTTGTTCCATATCTCAGCAATATAGTTTAAGTAATTTCTATAAAAGAGCAATAAATAATAATTCATATGGTAAACTGTAGATGTCATTACAGTATCACATTTCTTGCAAAAATAGATTTGATTAACCGTTAACTAGAATAAACGTCATTGAATAAGAAATCGGTTACAAAATACATTCAAAATCAAATGAAATTGTTTTGTCAGTTAATACCATGGAGGCAAGAGATAGATGGAGGTGGCATGACGTCACTAAAAGCAAAGCAGCGATGGGTTGACCAAGATGGACGCCTTTCGAGCATAAAAACTCAGAAGTTTGATCTTAAAACTGTAATAACAATCTTTTTCATGATAAAACCCTTAATAATAATAAATGATACCAAATATTAAGACAACTATATAGTATACGTAACAAATTTTAATAATAATTGTATAATAGCTTTTCTGAAACATGCAGTATTTATTTAAAACATTAATTGCAATTTGATAACATTTTTTAATATATAAATTATTTTACAAACATCATTACTTTTTTCTAATTCATCTTTCCAATGTAGTTTCAGGATTATTAATATTTTTACTCTTTTATTCTGCTTAGATTCCAGATTGTATTATAAAATTGCAGGTAATGAGTAAAAAGCGATGCTTATTCAATTGCAAAATTTTATAAATTTTTCATTGAAATTCACCGTGTTTTTTAAATAATTTTATTCTCAGAACAAAATTTTTTAAACAGTAAAGTAAATGAGAATGAATGTAAGTATCTCATTATGCATCTTTAAAATGACGAATAAATCGTCATTTTAAACACTAAGTCAATGACGAATAAATACTAAATACTAAGTCAATGACGAATAAATAGCACTAACTGCCGTTAGTGCTATTTATTCGTCATTCACTTAGTGTTATAGGCAGTTTATGTATCTTTAAAAGCAACTCTACTGGAAATAATATTAAAACATTCATAAAAATATTTCACATTCTATTTTTTATGGTTTTATTATGCAAAAAGTAAATATTTCAATCATTTGACAACTACTGTTTAAATCTGTATTACATATATTTCACATATAAGCTGGATAAGTTGGAAATTTTGTAAGGATCAGCAAATTACTCTCCAATTGTGTCTTCTACTTTCATTTTTGGAAATCTAACATAAAAACATATTTGTAGAAATATTGTTTTACTGTTTCTATTACTAAAGAACTATAGATACAATTCTATAATGTAATATAAAGTATTTGTTTATTAATTTTGATAAGTATAAATTACTAAGTTCAGCTGCTTCTAAGACAAGAAATCACAAGCACTTAAAGCAAGACAATTATTTATTATTATTAGTAGTAGTAGTAGACTATATGTAAATAAAATAACTATATCTAATAATAAAATAATATATTTGTCGTGCTTTAAATGCTTGCGATTTCTTGTAAATACTTTATGTTTGATTGAATTGAATTGGTTTTTTAATAAACTAATAGTAGGAAATAATTCGCACTCAACTTGAACAACCTAGTTCATGCCTTTAAATACGGTATTAAACGATGCTTCGGCATACAACGCACTTTATTACTTAATAATTCAGTTATTGCCAGTAAAGTTATGATCCTAATTTATTTCATTAATATTTTTTACGCTTCTTAATATATAAATAAAAGTTAAGAGCAAAACATAGTAAACGAAATCGTTTTTTTGCATGTAAATGCTTAAATATGCAATATTCCTTCCACTCCCCCGTTGCTAATCAACCGATGGAATGGTTGCAACCCACATTGTAGTCTACAACAATCAACAACTGTAGTAATGATTCAGTTTTTGCGTATTGTGCGAAAGCCGAACCTTTTCCGCTGATGTCAAAACCTTTTTGTCATATACTGTACAAAGATAGGGTTTTTTCACATATCTCAACTGAAAAAAATTATTCTTTTTATCAAACAATAAATAATAATGCCACATTTTTTTTTTCTGTGTTAGAACACTTTATCATGTGCATGTAGCTCCAAAGCTTGAATGATCTACAATTTATGTACAGTCTGTTTAATAAAGGTGTAGACAATATCGGAAATGGTTCAGCTTTACACAAAAACAGATGGATTCATCAGCTCAGGAGTTGATCATCATTCAATGCAAATCGATAAAGTCCATGTAGTCAGATGCTACATTGGGGGGGAGGAAGGCATACTAGATTGGCTTTAGATTTCTCAGTCTAAAAGACTATTTTGCTTTATATTATTAACTTTTAAGCTTTATTAATACATTAGGTAGCTTAACAAATAATAATAAAATTAATTAGAGCTATAAAATTATGGGCATTAACTGAATTTTCAAGCGATAAGAAGGATTCTTCAAGTGAGCTGAGATAAATTAACGTTCAAACATGTCACCTGCCTTATCTAAAAACATTAGAGAATTAATCCTTCATCACAGGGAAAATGGGATATCTGTAAAAGATATTGGAAATATACTTCAAATAAGCCCAAAAACAATTTATAAATTATTACAGCAATTTCACGAGAGAGGAACCCTATCACCTAAAAAATCACCTGGGTGTCCACGACTGACTACAAGCGATAACATTCCTCAATGTGTGACAGTACATTAACTTCTTCCACAACAGACTTTTCAGAGAAGCCAACTTTTATGAAGCAGTTCTGTATTGTTATTTCGCTATGTCATTTTGCCACACTTTTGCTAATTCTGATATAAACACTCTGAGATTAATTACATTGTCAATGGGTTAATCGTTTTCAAGTACAAAAATTAGTTTCTTGAGAATCTGTTTTCGATAATGCATTTTAAGATTTTTTATTATGCCTTGATCCATTGGTTGTAATTTTGACGTTGTGTTTGGAGGAAAAAATACCAGGTTCACATTTGTTAATTTTTTTGTTATAGAAGAAGGATGTGCAGGACAGTTGTCTACGAAAAGAACAACTTTTCTCTTCATTTTTTTATCAAAATTAATTAACTTGTCATCCATGATTTCTTATTGTATTCATAATCAACTTCTAATGACTTTACTTCTTTAAAACATCTTGGTTGCTTGCTTTTACCTATAAGCAAATTTTTAAGTTTTTCTTTTCCAGATATATTGGCACAAAGGACAACAGTTCTTTGTTCCTTGCTATTTTTACCTGAGCTTATCATCTTTAAAAGTTAGAGTCTTATTTGGTAAACATTTAAAAAAAAGTCAGTTTCATCCATGTTAAAAACATTATTAAATAAGCAAAATTTTAAGTTTTTCTTTTCCAAACATATTGGCACAAAGGACAACAGTTATTCATCCTTGATATTTTTACCTCCATAGCATTTATCGTCTTTAAAATTAGAATTATTTGGTAAACATTTAAAAAAAAGTCTAGTTTCATCCATGTTAAAACATTATCATCAGATACGCATCCAATTTCTCCAGAAATAACTTTTTCTTTGATTCCATGACGCTTCTTAAATTTGTCTATCCATCCAGAACTTGCTTAGAACTCCTCATTTCCTAAATTCTGTGCATATTGCCTTTTCCTTTATGAGTGGTTTTATGCTTCTTAAATTTGTCTAACCATCCAGAACTTGCTTGGAACCCCTCATGTCCTAAATTTTGTGTATATTCCATTACCTTTCACTTTATGAGTGGTCGTGAGACAGGCATTTTTCTATCTCTCACCATCTTCAGCCATTTCAACACTGCTTTGTCCACATCACGTAACATGTCCTTAATTGTTTTCTGTCAGCTCCTGCAACTTCATGACTTTTAAAAAAAAATTCCCGATTCTTTAGTATTGTTGACACTGTACTTTGTGGAATCACGAATTTCTGCGCAACATCTTTTTTTCTCACTCCATAGTGCACATCTTTTAGCAATCCACTTTTTCCGCGACACTTAACGACTTTCTCTTTGACATGGTAAACGTTTTAGTAGAGCTGAACAAAGACTAACTAAAATCTCTCGGTTCAGTTTTGGTTTTAAGCCAATTAACACAAGTAACATACAAAACTGAAACAAGCCCTAGAACTTTACACTAACCCCCTCTACAGTACAAAAAATCGACACATCCATTTTGTTTATTTGTCAGCATTTTCTAGCCAGACCCAATCTAGACTCCTTACCATATCCTTTTCCCTCGCCTCTGAAATTAAAAATTTCGATATATAGAAATTTTTTTCGATATATAGAAACAAATTTCAATGGAAATTTCACGGGACTAAAAACTTTGATATACGGATAATTTCGATATATGGAAGTCCGACTATATTTTAATAACTAATAAGCACTTACCGGTACTTAAAGAATGAATATCAGTGCTGGTGACGTATTCAAACCATTCATTGACACTAATTTTATTGGCGATGTAATAAGAACATTTATTTTATGATTCCACTTAAAATTCATTAATATAGAATAATGTATATCCCTTAATCCGATGTTTACTTAGAAATAATGGATAATCAATAATTAATTATTAATAATAGCTATTAATGATTCTTAGAATAATGAAAATTTGGAAATAAACGTATTTCTAAATAATGCCTTAATACATTAATGTAATTGATATCTAATCGATTACCCATTATCATCTTAGAATATTATAAAATTTCCTTTAGATTTAAATTTACAGAATCTTTTAGACGCAAACATTTGAACATCCATTTTCGAGATGTCCTCTCAGAAGCTAACATGTTACTGTATGCAATGTTCTCTAAAGCCAACATTTATGATCTTAAAAATATTTGGTGTTCCCCTTTCTTATAATAGACATAAACGGAATAAAACGTTGGAAAATATTCATTATTTATATTGTATAGCTACGAATATACTCTTCTGGACTTTTGTATTTATGTATTCTGTTTCCTACTTTATTCCACAGAAATACGTTTTGTTTTGTTTTGAATATAAAAATGACTATTGGATATATCTATGCATATTATCAATCGCTTGGTTTTTATTAAATGCGAGTATCATTCCATTATTAACTTCATCAGGATTTCTGTATGCGTGGAAAGAGTTTCCAGAAATGTTACTTCGAATAGAAAATGCTGTTCAGTTAAAAGATATATTAGATGAGCGATTTTTTGTATTTCAGGATGGCACATTTTCCATTGTATCCGTTATATATTTTATTATTGTAACTTTTACTTTTTGTAATTTAACGCGTAGTGTTGTTATTTGTTTTAATTCAGAAAATTGTCACGCAACATCTTTTTTTCTCACTCCACAGTCCACATTTTTTAGCAATTCCACTTTTTCCACGACACAACGACTTTCTCTTTGAATGGTAAACGTTTTAGTAGAGCTGAACAAAGACTAACTAAAATCTCTTAGTTCAGTTTTGGGTTGGTTTTAAGCCAATTAATACAAGTAACATACAAAACTGAAACCAAAACAAGCCCTAGAACTTTACACTAACCCGCTTTACAGTACAAATCGACACATCCATTTTGTTTATTTGTTGGCTTTTCTAGCCAGACCCAATCTAGACTCCTTACCTTATCCTTTTCCCTCGCCTCTGAAATTAAAAATTTCGATATATAGAAATTTTTTCGATATATAGAAACAAATTTCAACAGAAATTTCACAAGTTTTGGTTTTGGTTTTAAGCCAATTAACACAAGTAACATACAAAACCGAAACAAGCCTAGAACTTTACACTAACCCCCTCTACAGTACAAATCGACTTATCCATTTTGTTTATTTGTCGGCTTTTTCTAGCCAGACCCAATCTAAACTTGTTACCTTATTCTAACAAAAAACTTTGATATACGGAGAATTTCAATATATAGAAGTTTGATATATGGAGGTCTGACTGTATTTTCCTAAAGTTGAGTTCATATATGGTAAATCTGGCAGATCCTGGACTATAATGAATTTATCTTTAAAGCCACAATTTATCCTTTTCCCTCGCCTCTGAAATTAAAAATTTCGATATATAGAAATTTTTTTTGATATGTAGAAACAAATTTCAGTGGAAATTTCATGGGACTAACAAAAAAACTTTGATATATCGAGAGAAGTTCGATATATGGAGGTCCAACTGTAGTTTATAATATACTAAAATAATTTTAGGTATTTCAATTAATACACTGATTTTAGATTATATTTTCATCATTTTATTATTGTTATTTATTAAAATTCTAAAATATGAATAAAGTCTATATAATTTTTCAGACTACTGAATATAAAAATTTGAAAAAAATTAAAAAATTATCTTGTTTTAGCAATATAGATGAAATCAAAATAAATTTAAAAAGATATATTTTTTATTAAATAAAACAAAATATATACAGTTCATTCAAATAAAAATGAGCCAAAGAGATATTAGAATGATATTGTAATATACCTTAAAAATAATCACTATGGCTCTCCCACTGATGCCAGATGTTTGATTCTTCAAGTGTAAAAGACAGTTAGTAAACAAAGCTGTAGGATCCTACAGCTTTGTCTGAATGATACTTGTGATCTCATAGATGCTTTTTAAACTCCCAAAAATGTGATTTGAAATACAAATTTGGGCTGTATACTAAATGCTGGAGTGTTTTTCATCTAAATTTGGAAAGGCAATCCTGAAAATATTTGTAATGTGGGGGACATTATCATGAAAAAGAATGGTTCCTGCACTGAATAGCCCAAGCTATTTGAATTGATTGATGCTCACATAGATTTCAGTAACAGTACATTGTAAATGCTTGCACACTGGGCAGCATTTACTATATTTCTGCAGCCGAAAAACTTAATCAATAGTCGGTCTTCTGGTCTTTTTTGAAAGAAGGTCAACATGATCTTCCATTCACTGCATTCTGTTTGATTTCTTTGGCAGTGGAGATGACATGCTTCTACTGGTTAGTTTGGCTTTTGCTTTCTTGTGGATAATAAAAGTACCACATTTCATCTCCTGCAATGATCCTGTCAATGAAATAGTGGTCTTCCTTATGATACTGCAAGAAATGTTCCAAGGACACACTTATGTGAATGTCTCTGGACAGATTCCAAGATGTGTGGCATCCACTGCATGCAAATTTTCCTATATTGCTGATGATCCTGGATAATGGTATTTAACTCCCAACACTAATTCCAGCATAAAAAGGTAAAAAAATGAGCTTTAAAGTGAACGAAAACGAAGGTGTTTGCATTTTTTTATATACGCTTACATTCCTTCTAATGAATATTCCTTCTAATGATGAATTGTCAGCAAGTGCTTTCACCTTAACTGTTCTGTCTTCTTAAGTAATACTGTCAATTGCTATTATGGAAAGATCATTGATCACATAGTTTTACTTGCCTGGTCTTGATCATAAGTCAAAAATGATTCCCTTTTGGAACCATTTATTCTAGTCTTTAGCACATATTAAAGATATGCAGTTTGTCATACATGACAGCGGCATATTTTTAATATGCAGTGATAAATTTCTGTACTTTGACACCTGCAGTTAAAAAGCAGATTACCATTCACTGTTCAATGTTTGTTTTTTCCATTATGATTGTTTGAATGGAACAACTGCATGAAGTCCTAAAGAAAGGCAGATAGTTACTGTTGTCTGTGTTAATATCACTACCTGTCACATAAAAAAGATACATGCACCAATGCAGTGTTATCAGAGATTCCACAATTGACCCATTTAGCATGCTTTTTCATTTGAATGACTTTTTTTATATCTCAGTTTTGCTGCATTTCTTGAGTATAAAATATTAATAATAAATATTTATTTGACATGATATTATAATTTCTAACAAATATTCAATGATTATGCTTAGCTTTTCCATTTGAGCAGTTTTCCATTATTTTAAAAATGCTTTTACTAAATATAGTACTTTATTAAAAAGAGCATTTAACTTTTAAACAGTATCATTGTTAGCAGACACATTACACTCCATAAAGCAACAAAAAAATTTATTCTTGCAGAGAAATATTTTCAATTACAAAATTTTTCATTATCAGCTCTATATTCTGTAAATATAAAGAATATATATTCTGATTTATTAGAAATTTTAGAATTTATGTACAAGTAATCCTCAACTTACAATGGAGTTCTGTTGTCCAGTGTCTCCATCATAAGTCGATTCTGACGGAAGTTGAGGACTAATTCTTGATTTGTTTGATTTCTTTTTTAATATTTTCATAAATTAAGTTTCTATTTAACTTAAAATGATTAAACACAGCTTTCCTCACATTCTTTTTTACATTGGAATTTTCATCAGTAGTATTATTTCTCTTACTGGACATGATAGATTTATGAGATATCGTAATAAGCAATGTGATATATGTATGTATATGCAAGCATCAAAGTTGAATTAAAGAATTTTTAATAATAATTTTTGGCTGTCATAAGTGCAAATCATTGTAAGTCAAGGACTACCTATATAATTGCAAAAAATCAATAAATAAAATGCAATCTAAGTGAACAAAAATGCTCATTCTTTTCAGACATTAGATATTTAGTTATATTTCTTATGAAAAAATACAGTTACTGAACAGTACTTTTTGTATTTAAAATATTGGGAGTACAAATTAGTTCGGTCCATTTTCAAAAGATGGCGCTGTCTATCACGAATGTTTATCACGACACCTGATATTGTTTATTTCATAGGGGTTAGATATCTGTCAATAATATTCAGTTTATATCGCTTTGAGATTCAAACAAAAACGTTGTTTTTTCTATGTTGAATATGTCAAATTTTGTATTAACTAAGCAGCATTTGTGGGAGGTTTTAATTTTCTGTTTTAATTGAAAGAAAAGTGCAGCTGAAGCGCATCAAATGCTTGTGGAAATTTATGGTGATGATGCTCCAACTGATAAATCATGTAGGGAATGGTTTCGACGTTTCAAGAATGGTGATTTTAGTGTTGAAGGCAAGCCTTGCTCTGGACAGCCAAAAAAATTCGAAGACAAAGAGTCGGAGGCATTACTTGATGAAGATTTGAGTCAAACGCAAGAGGCGCTTGCAGAATCAATTGGAGTGACTCAACAAGCAGTTTCCATACAATTAAAATCCATTTGAATGATTCAAAATCAAGGCAATTGGGTGCCTTATGAACTGAAACCGAGAGACATCGAAAGGCGATTTTTCACTTGCGAGCAGCTGATTCAAAGGCAACAAAGAAAGGGTTTTTTACATCGGATTATGACGGGATGAGAAATGGATATTCTACGACAATCCCAAGAAGAGAAAATACTACGCTATGCCCAGTCAATCGTTGCCATCGATCTCAACATCAACACCAAAACTGATTATTCACAGTTCCAAGGTCATGCTCTGTATCTGGTGGGACCAAAAGGGTGTTGTATACTATGAGCTGCTACAACCTGGCGAGTCCATTACTGGCGATCGGTATAGGCTACAATTGATTTGTTCGAGCTGTGCATTATGAGAAAAATGGCTGGAATACGAGCAAAGACATGACAAGTTATTCTTCTGAATGACAACGCTTGACTTCATGTTGCAAACATTGCAAAAAAATATTTTGAAACGCTCAAGTGGGATATTTTACCACACCCGCCGTATTCTCCGGACATTGCTCCTTTTGACTACTGGTTGTTCCGACAGATGCAGCACAATTTGGCAGGTCACCGATTCACTTCTTTTGCAGAAATCGAAAATTGGCTCTTAACTTGGATTGCCTCAAAAGACAAGACATTTTTTCGAGATGGAATTCGAAAATTGACTGAGAGGTGGGAAATAGTAGTAGCCAGCGATGGATAATACTTTGATTAATCTGTTCATTCATTTTTTTCTGAAATAAATGCATTTTTGACCACAAAAAAACAGACCGAATTAAATTTGTACTCCCAATATAGTGCATCATAATGTGTCATCACTTTATTAATTATTTATCGAATGTTGTTGTTCCCACAAAATGTATATTTATAAGAAAGGGTCAGTAAAATATATATCTTTAAGATAATTTTTATTAGATACTTTAATGCAGTGGCTAAACTGTTGCTTATAGACTATGATGTGCAAAAGTCATCCAATATATGAAATTCATATTTTTTAAAGTAAATGCAATCCATATTAAATAATTTTAATCTAGATATTGAAAAACTTACAAACAGCATAAAACAATTATACAGCAATCCCATGACTTAATTAAAACTAACTTTATGATGGATATATTTAACAAATATGACCCATAATCCATAGCCAAACTCATCTGTAGTTATCCTGAAAAATTGGAGGTGTGGGACTTGAAATTGAATATGAATCCTTCATCAAAGGCATATGCTCTAGCATCTGAGCTACTGAAGCACCAACAAAATACCTTTCTTTCTAAAAAGCATTTCATGTGCCAAAACTTAAATTTGGGTTTTCTCATAAAAGAGACAAAAGCAGTAGTGCTCACTTTGGAAAATGACACAGAGAGGAAATGAATCGAATTTACTGGAAATTATCAAAAATTGCTCGTGCAAGTTTTGTTGTCTGCTTGTGAATAATAGTGATAATTCTTTCAAAGCTGGTAAATAAATGCATTTATAGTATATTATTTTTATGTCAAATAAAAATGAGTTTTTCTGAAAGTAAATTCTTTCTTAATTCTCTTTAATTCCAGTATATCATGTATTCCATCATCCAAAACACTCTTAGTCCCACGCCAAAACTTAAATTTGGGTTTTCTCATAAAAGAGACAAAAGCAGTAGTGCTCACTTTGAGATATGGCACATAGAGGGATAATGAATCAAATTTACCGGAAATTATTAAAAATTGGCCCATGCAAGTTTTGTCATCTCCTTGTGAGACTTTTCAGTTAGAAATTTCTCTTTTGCATTTTGTTTATTAATGAAGCATGAAAGCATATTTAATATGCAAATTATTTAATATTAGGAAATCTGGAGGAAAGAATGAAAAAGCAATTAGCAAATCTGGAGGAAATAATGAAGAAACAGATTCAAAGAAAAAGAAATCAAAAACTGGTTTGAAGAAGAGATCAAAAGATGGTTCAAAAAGGAATAGATCAAAAGGCCGACAACATTCAAAAGCTAATAAAGGAAAACATAAAAAGAAATAATATGTTATTATTATTGAGAATCTATTGCTATTAATGTGTACATAGATTAAAAATAAATTTCTAAAATAAATGTTTAATTTTAATTATATTAAATATATGTTCTCTTTACACTCATTCCTTTGTTTACACATTACACAGTATTTCTCTGGAATTCAAATTTACTGTAAAATGAAACATACAGTATTAAGTATATTTTTATTCAATAAGAGTTTTTTAAGAACTGAAAATATCTCTAGGTAGAATATATATAGGAAGGTGGTACAAGTTGATTGATTTTAAAATTTTGATTATAAAATCTATAAATTTTATCAAAATAAAACATCATCATAAATGAACATGTTGGTACTAAAATGGGTGTACAATAATAAGATTAAAGATCATCAAAAATAACACCCACATCAATTGAATTATCTTACTCCAATAATTGGACAAGATGGTTCAACTGACAGATTTTGACTTGTAAAAGTAACTTCAATATAAAATTAATCATAACTTATTGCAAAATTATCACTGTTAAGAAACAATATATTTTATTTTAAATAATATTTCTAATATCATTACATTGCCAAAGTATGATTTATTAGAATTTCTGATAGATTTATATCATTGAAAACAAAACTTATAAATCCTTTGTATATTTTTTATTGTTAATACATAAGCTATAAATTTTGCCTAGAGATTGGAAAATTTAGATAGATAGCAAGATAGGCAATGAAAGATCCTGTTTTACCTTATGGTGTATTCTCTACAGAAATCTCTCAAACAAAATAGTGAAAAAATACAAAATGAGTGAATTTGGCAGAAAAGTATCTTGCTGTATTATTTTCTTGATAAACTTATCATATCAAGAATATCACACTTATATTCTGACAACTATACTTTGTATTATAAATGTAATAAGATATATCAATATATTTAAAAGGAAGCATCCTTGAATACTGTCAAATTGTGGAGTGCATGAGATATCTTCTGTAGATTGATTCATGGTTTATATATAAACAAGAAACGCCTAAAATCGTCTTGCCCACCTATGTATTAAAAATTTTTTAATGAAAATTTTAGAAATTTCAAATTATAAAACTATTAATGTATTATAGAAATAATTTATCAATTTTCTCAAATAAATACTTTTCTGTTTAACAACTGTTAAAATAAAATAAAACTTTTAATCACAAAACCGGTAAATATGAATAGATCACTTTAGATAGGCTATTTCTGTTACATGAATTCCTAAAAGTAGAATCGTCTTGGCAATCAGTCAATCCGGAAGCCATTTTAAGTGATCTCTAAATTTATTCAAAAGATTACTACATAGGCGGAGAATGAAAATTACCCGCAAAATTTCGCGTGATTCAAGTTTATACGTCAAGTTGAGTGATCCTACTTTTAAATTTATAGTAAATCATTGTCATAGATTTCCAAAGTTTTGAATTTTGTTCCACTTAAATACAAGTTTTAGAAAGAACTACAGACTGCCCAACTAGATCAAATTATACAGACCTACTAAACGTTACTTTTTTTTGGAATTTTTTTGTACCTCGTTATTGTTACAGTATTTTCTAAAATGCGTAATTATAATTATTAACGTCGAAGCTTTGAGAATCTGTGGCATTAACTATTGACTATAACTTGGTTAAGAATAGTTCCGCCTACCTTGACCATATTTGCGTCAGAAATTCTATATAGAATGATAAATATGTAGCGAGCATAACCAGGGGCCGGCAAACCGGACATTTGTCCGGGGCGGCAAATTTAAAAGGCAGTATTTTGATTGTGAAGGTGACAAAATATAAGTTAAATACTTACTTAACCGAAATTTATATTTTTAGATTTTTTTCTTTGGCTAAAATTACCAGGCAATTTGCATTTCGTAATTACCGTTTTTATCTAAAAACTAAAAAATATTTGCAATTCCTTAATTCTGAAGAAAACAACCATAAAAAGAGCGGCATGTTTAATTAAATAACAAAAAAGGCTAGGTATCTAAGTCGCGCAACGCATAGAAGAGCACGCAAGGCGCTGCGTGAACATGTTTGAAACATGAATGGGAAGGAATATCATGCATCGACTTGTTTATTACCTCTGATTATAAAAAGGCGATTTCGTTACAAAATTGCATTATTCTTGCTAATACGTCGGTGATGATAACCATTTGATTTTTATTTAAAATAAAAGATAAGGCGGAATGGGGTATGTGCAGAGCAGTGATCACTATTCAAAGAATCGTCTTATCAGATCACTATTCACTGCCCAATTCTTCCGCGTGGCGCTGCTTAAATAGTTCCAGCCCCTACTGGTATTCTAGAAAATACTGGTATTTTCTCGAATGATGGCGCTAGATCTAGAAGGTGCTTGCATCGTCGATACAGGAGGATATGCAACATGCAACGCCATCTGTGAGACGACCTTGTAAACATAAACTTGTTGATATAATTAAAACTAACTGAGGCTGCATTTACATGTTGCGCTAACAGATGGCGTTACTTCAGTACTTGAGCTAAGCTCGTAACAGTATTTTGCAAAATCGGGACAAAATTGGGTCTTGTTGGGATGTCGGGACAAGAAGGTCCATAACGGTGACGGTCCCGATATATCGGGACGGATGGCAACCCTAATTCTGGAAGAATACTATGTGGCAGGGCGAAAGATAAGCCCTTCCAAAGGCTGACCTCTCCACGGGTGGGAAGCCGAAGTATTTTCACACTGCCAATCCGGCCGACTGTGGAGGGGGTCAGATGGTGAAGAATAGGGATCGCCGGGAAAGTGCGGCTCTAGGCTATATTTCATTGATGCAATATGGTTTTTTCTCCCAAAAGTTTGTCCACCCCTAACCTAAATTAATAACTTACTAGGAATAAATCTCATACAATCATCAAACAAACCGCCAAATCGAAAGCGGAAGTTGACCGTTGATTTTATGTCGCACTACCAAAAGAGTAAATCGAAAGCAGAAGTTGAGCGCTGCTTTTATGTCGCTCAATCATATCTATTTTTTGCTCTAGGAACTTGAGTGCCACTTTTATGTCGCTCAATCACATCCATTTTTTGCTTTAGCAATCACTAACCTCTTCTTTTTTTCGTTTCCTGTTTTATCATCAAAAATGTTCTTTAAACCTGATTCTTATTTTTAAATCGTCCAGATCCGTTTTTTGCTCTAGCGTAAGTTATGTTGCTCAATCACATCCATTTTTTGCTGTAGCATAATCACTGACCTATGTCGATCAATCACATCCATTTTTTGCTGTAGTGTAATCACTAACCTCTTATAGCGGAAGTTGAGTGCCGCTTTTATGTCGCTCAATCACATCCGTTTTTTGTTCTAGCGTAATCACTAACCTCTTCTTCGTTTCCTGTTTTATCATCAAAAGTGTTCTTTCTTTCATCCATTTCGTCACATCCATTTTTTGCTGTAACGTAATCACTGACCTCTTTTTTTTCTCAATCACATCCATTTTTTGCTGTAGCGTAATCACTAACATCTTTTTTTCTGTTTCCTGTTTTATCATCAAAAGTGTTCTTCCTTTCATCCATTTCGATACTTTTTAAAAGAGAAAATTCTTTAGTATACTGTATATATACGATAACAAAGCTGAATAATAGTAATGATAAATAGCTAACGGTAAAAAGCCGAAATACAATCTGTGCATTTAGTTATGTTTACATAAATGCAACACACAATTTTAGTTTTTGCTCTTTTTTTACTATGCTGTCCTCAGAGTTTTGACCCAGTCTCTCTGATATTTTAAAAAAAATATTAGACAATAAATAAAAAATCTTTTTGGTGTTTCACCCCTTCAAAGCCAAGTGACTGTTCTCGGAGTGATCCTCGTTCAGTTTACTAACCGAAAATTAACATTAATTTGTTAATTGATATCATAAAAGGGGACGGACATTTGTTAGTAAGACTGGTCTATGCTTACAACTCGCATTAATCGAATATTTGCTCGCACTAACTGAAAAACGGTATCATTTTTATAAATCGCACTAATCGAATATCGCATTATTCGAACTCGCACTAATCGAGGCCTACCTGTACTTTGGAATATGTAGCATATTTTTAAAGAATTTAAAATGTTAATTTTTAATAATAATTTAAATTAATTTAATTTAATTAATTTAAATTATGCAAATAAAAGATAAATAATTCATAAAAGACAAATTATTTATTAAAATTATAATTCAGGTTATGTGGGTAAAATTCAATCCTGAAAATTCAGATCAATATGTCTTATCATCTGGAGGCAATATAGTAGTATCTGATCCAAGATTTTCCATTTATCATGATGAAGAAAGAAGTTCATATACTTTACAGGTAAAAAAAAATCTATCAATTAGTAGTAATAATAATAAACGGTAAATTATATTATACTGTTAATCTATCAATAACTGTTTTACCAAGATAATATAGTTAAAATCTAAGCACTGATAGCAGTAGATTAATCAATGAAAAACTTTATTCGCATAGTACTTTCAGGCAATCATTATCAGTGCTAAATTACAATCACTAGTCTAATATAAGAATGTGAATCTTCATAGCGTTCTAATTTACAAAAGTTTAAAATTTGAAAAATTTTCAACATGGACCAAAAATTGCACCTCAGTTTTGGTCCATGTTGCAGATTGGTACCTGTGTCCTGCTCCAATATACCGGTATACAGGGCCCGCTCTAGGGGCCGGCAAACCGGATATTTGTCCGGGGCAGCAAATTTAAAGGGCGGCATTTTGGTTCTGAAGGTGACAAAATATTTATAAGTTAAATATGTAATTAATCGAAATTTATATTTGTCGATTTTTTCTTTGGCTAAAATTACCAGGCAATTTACATTTCGTAATTACTGTTTTTGTCTAAAAACTAAAAAATATTTGCAATCCTTAATTCTGAAGAAAATAAATATAAAAGAGCGGCATGTTTAATTAAATAACAAAAAAGGCTAGGTATCTAAGTCGCGCAACGCGTAGAACAGCACGCAGGATGCTGTGTGAACTTGTTTGAAACAGGAATGGGAAGGAATATCATGCATCGACTTGTTTATTATCTCTAATTATAAAAGGGCGATTTCGTTACACAATTGCATTATTCTTGCTAATACGTCAGTGATGATAACCATATGATTTTTATTTAAATTAAAAGATAAGGCGGAGTGGGGGTAAGTGCTGAGCGGTTTTTGCAAAATTGGACTTTAAACACAAGTATTTTAACCTAGCGTATAAATATTTTACAGGGTCGTTAACAGTCGCATTGCGCAGTTATTACCATATAATTCATCCTTGAAAATTTTAAATTTGCGACAAAATCGTGCAAAATGTCAGCTACCCTGCACTCGAAACGGGGTAAGAGCTACCTTCAAGTTAAAAAAGTTTTGATGCTTATTTACGCACCCTAATTGGCACGACCAGAATCAGGAACAAATCTACTATAAAATGCCTTAAACGGCATTAAGATAGGTTGTTTCGTTTTAGAGTTATCCTTTGTTAAAGAAACTTACGAGCAGAATTAAGAACAAATTTGTAATAAAATGCTTTTTACCGCATTATTTTTAGGTTGTTTCCGTTTCAAGTTATTCTTTGTTAAAGGAAAAAGGATTGAACTCTTGAAATTTGAGAGGCGGCATAGTGAAATAAATCAAAAATATAGTGATGTAAGTACACAAGTTGTTTAATAACTTATGTAGTTATATCACACTAGTCGGCCGGATGGCCGCGTGGTAAAGCTTTCTTCATCCTTGAAAATTTTAAATTTGCTACAAGATCGTACAAAATGTCAGCTACTCTGCACTAAACTCGAAACGGGTAAGAGTGTACGTGCAAGTTAAAAAAGCTTTGAAGTTTATTTACAAACGCTACTTAGGAAGAACAGAATTATGAACAAATATGCTAATGCTTTATACCGCATTAAGATATCGCAGCTATTACCGTTTAATTCATCCTTGAAAATTTTAAATTTGCTACAAGATCGTACAATATGTCAGCTACTCTTCACTAAACTCGAAACGGGTAAGAGTGTACGTGCAAGTTAAAAAAAGCTTTGAAGTTTATTTACAAACGCTACTTAGGAAGAACAGAATTACGAACAAATATGCTAATGCTTTATGCCGCATTAAGATATGTTATTTCGTTTTAGAGTTTGTTAAAGAAACAAGGATTGAACTCTGAAATGTGAGAGGTAGCATAGTGAAATAAAATCAAAAATATAAAGTGATGTAAGTACACAAGTTGTTTAATAACTTGTGTACTTATATCACTTTATATTTTTGCTTTATTTCACTATACCTCATCTCACATTATTTACTTTACATCACTTTATTTTTGTTGAAAGTAACAAAACGCCGCCAGATACAGAATATCCCACGAGGATATGGCGGCGTAATGAAACTAACATAACATATATCATTAGGGCCTATATTTTTGCTTTATTTCGCAATACCTCATCTCACATTATTTACTTTACATCACTTTTTATTTTTGTTCAAAGTAACGAAATACACATTTGATATTTAATATGAATGTTTTTTATCAAATAAAAAATGGTTTATACGAAAATTTTAATTGATATCTTTGCATTTCTCAATCATCATCTCGACAACATTCACATTTCGTTCATTTCTTTTGAATAATCGTCCCTGTTGGTTTTTTTTGGCGTAGCTGCCAACTATGTTATATGCTATAAAAAGAAGTTAATAAACAAATTAAATTGTAGAACACGAAAAAATAAAATTGAATGTGTTACGAGGCTAGAGCAGCCTAATACGCGATTACCCCGAGGTGCTGATCTGCACTTGCCCCAGGTAACAATATTTACGGGGCAAGAGATTACCAGAATTTTTCTCAATAAATTTTGAAATGTTAAATAAATATTGTTTATTTAATATAAACTTTAATCAATATTCTTCATACTTACCAAAAAATAGCTCTCAATGTGAAGTTATCTTAAGAATTATTGCACTTTTAAGATACTGTGCTGTTCGGACGCGATAATTTTGTAAAGGTTGGTTTTTCTGAAGTAGCTGCGAACCATGTTATATGCTAGAAAAAGAAGTTAATAAACAATTAAAATGTAGAACACGAAAAAATAAAATTGAACGTGATATGAGGCTAGAACAGCCAATACGCGATTACCCCAAGGTGCTGATCTGCACTTGCCCCAGGTAACAATATTTACGGGACAAGAGCTTACCAGAATTTTTCTCAATAAATTTTAAAATTTCAAGAAATATTGTTTATTTAATATAAATTTTAATCAATATTCTATGTACTTACCAAAATTAGCTCCTAATGTGAAGTTATCTTAACAATTATTGCTTTTAATATCCTGTCAAAGTTGTGTGTGCTGTTCGGACGCGACGCTTTTGTAAAAGTCGATGTAAATATCACATCATTCATCGTGTGTTATCTATGTCGATATATGTTGATCTATGTTGATATTTTATATCGTTGTAATAGAATACTATAATATCAACTAGCAAAATTTCGCTTATCTTATAATAAGAAAAGCCCGATAATGCACTTCCCCCAACTACGCCCTTACCCCACTCCACCTTATTAAAATATATTTTCACAAAAAGTACAACTGTTCTTTCTACTATCAGCTGATGAAATCATTACTATATTTTGGTCGAATATCAGACAATGATAGTCAAATATAATATTGAAATTTCTCTATTATATTGAAAATTTCCAAACACAACTTCAGTATCTATCCAAATATAGCATATATATTAATAAGATATTATGCGTATAATGTTCATATAAATCTTAAATGATCAACAGTTAAACTAAGAATGTTATAAATAATTATTCAAGAAGCACTGTAACTTATACTATGACTATAAAAAATGATGAAAATAAACTTACTCCAATATCTACTTAAAATCATTATAAAGAAAAAGTAAAATATTTTTATAACTGCCATTGTTCTTTTATATTAAACTTCAATAGGCATCTAAATACATACTGATAATGCTGAAATGGTAACGAAATGTATTTTATGGGCATATGGTGCGCAGGACAAAAAATGAAGTTTGTTATATCATCATACGTCATTAATACTGATTAATTAATACGTCAGTAACAATTATGTCATTTTTAATTTTTATTTATAATTTTCTTGGTACCGTACAAAACAATTGTCAATGAATTTTTTATCCAATTTTTAACTATTGGATAACTTTTAATAAGCATTCCAAAATCAAATTCAACAAATATGTACAGTGTTCGTTCATAGAAAGCGATTATCTAGAAATTTTTTGGAGATTTTCACTATATTGATAATAAATCATCAGACAAATCTCAGAAGTAATGTTTTTAAATATATATATATATTAAGGTTATTTATAAGTATTTAACTTTAATTAAAAAGGTAAAATATGTGTAAAAATCTTCATTTTTGTATAGATAATTTCATTTAATTGTCGAAATAGTCAATTTTTCTTATGAGTATTTACTAAACGTTATTCAAAGATAGCATCTATCAGTTGTAAATCTCAATATTGTTCAGATTTATACAAAATATTCATTTAAAATAAACAAATATATATTTTTCAGAGTTAAATAATTGAGTAAATATAAATCAATAAATTTGATAATGCTACATATTTACTAAATTGTTGAATTACGAAGTGTAATTGTACTTAATTTAATAAAAATAGAATGATCTTATTACAGTTATCGAGAAGGGTTAAAAACAGCCTAATAAAACAACAAATTATCATTTAAAATATCGTTTAGTTTGTATTAAATTATTTAATTATATAAAGAACATTATTTTATTAAAATGCAATGCTAAATTATATTTACCTGTTTGCATTCTGAGATATTGTTCTCATTTAATGCAGCATTTAATAATAAAATATCAATTTTTATTTGAAATATTATTATCCAGATGTGTTATGTAAGAAAATTTAAAATTAGAAAAGCATCAATTTTAATTTTCTTATATATTTTGGGTTGTTTGTTTGTGTGTTTGATTGTTTGTGTTCATTAATCGCCTGAGCGATGAAAATTACAATTATCAAACTTGATGAGATTTTTTTCAGTTTATTTAACTTAAATAACTGACTTAATCAGAAATTTTTTAGAATAAATCTGAATTGCAGAAAAATTATGAATAATATAAAAATTATAACAAATTTAACAATTCAGTCAATAGATGGCGCTACTTGTCAGAAACTATCTGCCTTAATGTTCATTTTTTCTTGATGCCAAATAGCACCGATTATAACGAATTTAACAATTCAGTCAATAGATGGCGCTACTTGTCAGAAACTATCTGCCCGAATGTTCATTTTATCTTGATGCCAAATAGCACCATTTGTTGACTAATTTCTTAAACTTTGTGGATTATTGAATTATTCGTAATTTATTTTAGAAAGCTTATTCCGAAGTAATATTAAATAGTTCAGTTATTTAAATCAGATCGTCTAAAAGAATTTTGCTGTGTTTGTAGGTTGTAGGTTTTTTTTGGTCAACAGATGACGCCACACTCCATTCAGGTAGAATACTACGCGGGGCGAAACAAGCCCTTCCACAGGATGCCCAACCCTGCGGAGGGGTCAGCCGGATTGTGGAGGACGGGGATCGACCCCATGATAAATATTTTCAAGGGATGGGACCCGAGACTCGAACCCGGGTCCTCCAGAGTGGAAAGCTGAAGCGTTTCCATGTGTCCAATCCGGCCACCATAGATTGTAGGTTAGGTTAGTTTGGTTAAGCCGCCATATCCTCATGGGATATTCTTTATCTGGAGGCGGCCACTTGTAGAGCCCATCACGAGCTGGCCAATACTCATGATGTGGTCAACCGGATGGCTGAAGGATGGGGTTCAAATGGGCCGGGTCCCTCCTGAAAAACTAGAGGTGTGGGATCCAGATTTGAACCCGGTTCTCCAGGGTGATAAGCCACTGCTTTACTACGCGGTCATCCGGCCGACTTGTAGGTTGTAACTTCTACTGTTTAGGAAATTAATGGACACAAAAATGTATGCAATCCAAAGTATTTACATAAAACTGAGCAATTTTATTCAAAAGTATAAATAATTACTGTTTAATATTTCACCTAACTCTATATAAATACGAATGAGACTATTTGTTTGTGGAGACTCGAAAAAAATTAGATAGTTCTATTAGTAAATAATCTCGCCATTTTATTCTTTAATAAATTCAGAAAAAATCAATATGTTTTCTTCCAGTTGTAATTGAATTATTCTGATGATGATATAATATTTCAATAAATATGAGGTTTGTTTGTAATAACAAATGAAATCAATGAATTAAATAATTTTCCAATTAAACATATACTCTCTGGTGACAATACTATGAAAATTGGCAATGTGATCAATTTTAGATACATATATCAAAATATTACTAATTTTAATATCCCTTCAAATAAATTTTTTCAAATCGGAAAGACAGAATTGGCAGAAATGTATTATTAAAAATATAAAAAATATAGATTCATAAGTTCGTATATCTTCTGTAAATTATGAAATTTGTATTAAAAAACAACGAAACAACTGAAAATGTAGACATATTCAACATGTAAATAATATGTAGTATATTTCTCCAGAATCCCGTATATATTGTATATTTAAAACTTATGCCCGAGCAATACCGAACACAGTGTGCTATAATTATTTATTTATTTATTTATTTATTTACAAGTGTACGAAAGTACAAAGTAATCCCCCTAATTTTATGCAGATACATAAAGAATTTTTATAGTACAGATTATATGTTTTTGGAACTCTAATAAAGGTATTAAGCAATCTGGATAAACGACTGTAAGGGTAGGAACACAAAGAAAGCAGGTTACCTGCTTGCTGGTTACCAGCGGCAACAGGCGCTGACCAGCGAGAAGAATGTGTCAGCCTTAACAATAGTAACTGTACACAATGGAAGCTTGTTCAAACTTGTTTGCGCAGGAAGCCAGCGCCGACAAGTTTACCGGAATGAGCAAAGCATTATTTTCAGCTTGTCAGCGTGCTGGTAAAACGAATAACAAGTCTCTCTTCAGGTAAAATTGGCTGTTGATGCCAATTACACCAAGTTTTTGAGAGATGATGCTCAATCTCATTCAAAATATAATTGAAAGTGTCCAACTTCATTCTCATGTAGCTAAAAAAATTTTTTATCATCTTTTTTTAGCTGCTTGAACAAATGATGGTATTCACCGTAATCTCGCCTGCTGCGATTTATATGAATCTCTTTTTTTTCCGTACTAGAAACTTTAAAACTTTCCGAAAGTAAAACATCATCATCACTCGAATTAGACATCTTCCCTTCTGAACAGAATAACTCAAACTGTCAGATTTCCTGCTTTCTTTATGTTCGTTTGCCAGCGTTAATCGGCATCAGCAACATGCCTAAATAAGCGCTGGTAAACAGCAAGCGGGTAACCT
>AYEL01079774.1:0-32472 GCA_000484575.1 Olivierus martensii | reverse complement strand
TATATATCTTTTCCTAAAATAAAATGGTAATTATTCATTATATCTGAACATTTATAATGCATTCGCCAGCAGAATGTAAAGGAATAATAATTTGAAAATTTGTTAATTAAAAAAACATACACGTTTCATTCTTTAATTTGATATAGAATTTGAAATTTTCCGAAGAATAAGAAAGATGACATAAAATTTTTCATATATTACTTGGATTTTTATATAAAATTGATTTGGTTGCTTAATCTAAAGAGTGTGCAATATTGATTTATATTTGGCTACTCTTTACCAAAACTAATGGCTCTGAAAAGAGCCTTTGGGATGTTTGTTCTGACGAACAAACGAAATGTCGTCTACAAACAGAGAGATCCGGTTTATCGATGGTTATTCAGTCAGCACATATTTTTCACTTTTCGTGTTTTTGATGTTCTTCGGCTTTTCTTCTTCGTGGTGCCCCTTCTTTTCGATTTTTTTCTTCTAACCTTCCTTTCTTTCTTCTTAATTCTTCTCCTTTGGCTCTTTGACCTCGGCTAACCGTTAGGCTTAGTTAGTGTTGACAGTCGTACTAAAGCGCGACTTTGCATGTTAAAGCCGATCTAAATCGATTGGACGGAGGTTGTGGCCTCTCCTTGTGAGTAGGCCAGCAGAAAATAATGATCAATTAATTATAAATGTTATTATTAATTGCGTTTTCTAAAGCGAATTGAAATCCTAATGAAATCCAAATTCTTATATTTTAATTTTATGAGTTTTGTTTTATTTTTTTAATTTTTTTCTATATTTATTCTGTCATTGTGAGTAGGCCAGCAGAAAATAATGATCAATTAATTATAAATGTTATTATTAATTGCGCGTTTTCTAAAGCGAATTGAAATCCTAATGAAATCGAAATTCTTATATTTTAATTTTGAGTTTTGTTTTATTTTTTTAATTTTTTTCTATTTATTCTATCACTAGAAATTACCCGCTTATATAAATGAGCGGAAATATAATCTTGATTTAATCTAATAATACTGTATATAACGACGAAATACACCTCCGAACTCGTATAGGGAATCCAAACATCATTCAGGGAATCGTAAAATCGCATCCATTATTACGTTACAGCGCCATCTGCGGACTTTGTCTTTTATAGAGGAACTACAATTTCAATTTAATTTTTATTCTTTAATTTGCAAATTATTAATAACAACAAATAATTTTGACTGTTGCAGACATCTGAAAATCAGTCCTTTCTAACGATACCATATGTATAGAAATTGGTACAGTGGTTTGACTGAAAAAGGGACATCCAGCCAGCCATAATAATACTTAAATGTATTTATCAAAAAATCTTACACATAAATTTTCTTGAAGTAAAAAAAGTATTCGTTTATATCGAAAAATTCTAAAGCCATCGCATGAATCTATCATTTTTACTTTTATTCCGCAAAAGTTTTAAAACGACTGAAGAAAACGAGTGATGAAACTACGAATGTAAAATGAACAACGAATTCTTTATCCATATAAAAAATTTTTCACAAAATTCTTAATATGCATTTGAATAAATCGATTAGATAGCATCAGTCATAAAAAATAAATCAAATGATTTTATTATAAAAAGTTTTATAGATTTCTTTTATGTAAAAAGTATTTCCACAGAATCTCTACTTTCTTTCAATTTAAAATACGAGGAAACAAAACTCAGAAAATATTTCGTTGCACTAAATATAATATAATACATTTAATATTGAGTTTTTATTATCTTGTATAAACAGTAACAGGAGCCACCAGATATTTCTGACACACACTATTTCAGCACTTTATATTCAGAGAAAACCGAAATCTGCTTTATGTTAAGATTTTAAATCCATAAATTCGTAGAAGATAGTCAAAGTTAAAAAAAAAATTCATATTTTTTTGGAATAGTTATAAAACATATTTAAATCGATGAGTTTTGTAATACTAGATATTTCTGACACACACTATTTCAGCACTTTATATTCAGAGAAAACCGAAATCTGCTTTGTTTTTAAGATTTTAAATCCATAAATTTGTAGAAGATAGTCGAAGTTAAAAAAAAATTCATATTTTTTTGGAATCGTTATAAAACATATTTAAATCGATGAGCTTTGTAATACTAGATTGTTTCTAACGTAGGATTTAACAGAACTTAATATTTTCCCCAAAAACAACAATCTTCAAATTCTATTTTAAATCTGATAAAAATCCATAACACTTAAAATCAATAAGAAGTAATTCTTTAAAAATAAATATGCATTCAGTATTCTACAAGTGGTTTTGATCACAAAAATTATTTTTGTAATTAGCATGGAATAAATCTTAAATTTTTTACAATAAATGACGAATCTAATTTTAAAAAATCGATTAGGAAGCGCAGCAAATAATGAACAATTAATTGTAAAAGTTATTATTAATTGTGCGTTTTCCAATGATTTGAAATCTTAATTAAACCCACATTCTGTCCAATTTTGAATACATGTTTTGCATTGCAATTCTTAACGATAATCTAAAGTCATTATGAAATTTTTAAAACACCTTTATTATCTAAAGAGTTTTCACTGTCCCATAAGTTTCCGAGTAGATTTAAAATTTTATTATGGAGTGCTAAAGGTTACTTAAATTAAGCCATCATATCCTCATGGGATATTCTGTATCTGGCGGGGGCCATTTATAGAACCCATCACAGGCTGGCTAACACCCATGATGGGATCAACCGGATGATTGAAGGATGGGGTTCAACTGGCCGGACCTGGACCCCTTCTGAAAATCTGAAGGTGTGTGACCCGTAGTTCAACCCGGATCCTCCAGGGTAGTAAGCCAAAGGAGTGATAAAGAAAATCTTATAAATCTTAATAGAATGTTCTTTAAAAATCATTAATACAATATATGAATTCAGGATTATTCTTATTTAAGAAATATTTACTTTAATTTTTCTTAAGAGAGATTTAAGGATTTCAAAATGGTATTTATAAAGGTTATTGTTACATAATGGTTAGAACAAAATTAAATCCATTAATTTCTTACATCAAAATAATTAAACAAGAAGTTCCAGAAAGAACTAAACTTGCCTATTTTCCGAAGATTACTTCATACATACAACAAGGATGCTTTGACATTATTTATTACATTATGATGTCATAATGATACTATCCCGAATTCGAACTAAATTCGGAAGGATTTCAACTTACATTTTCCTTACGACTCCAAAATGCTCCACGCTTTCGGACGATCTTAACCTAGATATTCCTAAAATTTGGAAACGCGCTTCTTTCGCTCCTTGGATAAATAAAAATATCTGACGTGTTAAAAATTGAAGGAATAGATTCTTTCGCAATTTGCGTGCTTATCGTTTACAAAAATATTATCACAGATACAGATTATATGATAAGCAATACTTGAAACTAATGAAAAACGTACGTGAGAACTACATTAAATCGCTACCTATTAAATATATTTCCTCTTCTAGATTCTTCTGGAAGACTTTACCTTCTTTTACTAAAAAAGGTTAAAATAACTAATAACAGTTTCATTTCTAATGACATCATGGATGACCTGTTCTACTATTTTAAAAGTAAGTTTTCACCCCCAAAAAACCAATAACTCTCAGTTTTCATTATCTGAAAATACTTCAAACCGTGTAATCTATAAAAATAGAATTTATCTATTTTAAAAAAGCCGAAATCACTTTGAAGAGTTCCGCTATAGGGCCAGATCTAATCCCTATAATATTTTTTAAAAAGTTATCCTCAGAGATTGTTCATATAATTTTCCTATTTAACCTTTGCCTTGCGAATACTTATTGCCCTGATCAGTGGCAATACTCGTTCATCAACCCCATTCTCAAATCACATAAAGATAAAAATATACTTTCCTCCTCTAGACCGATATCCGTTACATCAGCCATGCTGAAAATTTTTGAGAAAATAATCTTACAATTTTTAGCATTTCACTTGCAAAATCGATTAAGTTCAAACCAGCATTATGCTATACACAAGAGGTCAACTTCTAATCGAAACACAAAATCTGATTCTACATAATTTGAATAAAGGCATTCCAACACAAGTTGTTTACCTTGATATGTCCTCTGCCTTCGACACAGTAAATCACTCAATCTTGTGTGACAGGCTTTTAAATCGTTATGATCTTGATTTATTAGTTGTGAACTGGATCTATTTCTAACTCATCGATTCGCTATTATTAAAAAAACAACATCTGTTCAGAACACTTTCCTTTATGTGTTGGAGTACCGCAGGGATCCCCTTTAAGTGCCATCCTCTTTTCAGTTTATATTGACCCAATATTCACATTAATCAAATCTACTGTTTATGCCTAGGCCGATAATATAAAAATCCTTAATACCGATTATACTATTCTGCAGAATGATCTATCTATTCTTTCTTCCTGGTTAAATAATAATCAACTTAATATTAACATAGAAAAAACTGACAGTATGACCTCCGCGTTATCAGAAGTTAATACACCAACCTTTTTATTAATTCTGTCTCTATAAAACGTATTCGTACTAAAAATGACCTTGGGATAATCATGAAAATCAACTTAATATTAACATAGAAAAAACTGACAGTATGACCTCCGCGTTATCAGAAGTAAAATGTATTCGTACTAAAAATGACCTTGGGATAATCATGGATGACAAACTAACTTATACACAACAGATCTACCACCTAATTAAACAATTATCCATTAGACTATGAATTATTTGCCGTAACCACTATTATTTACGAAATTATAACATCTTACGTATTATACTGATTAATTTTATCCAATCAATAATCGATTACGGTCTCATAGTTTGGTCTGTTTCTGCTAATACCTATATGGCAATGTTAATATTCCAACACTGCAAGATATTAAAAAAATTATACGTAATAATTACAAACAACCTAGACACCCCTGACTACTTTTGGTTATGCAGCTACTTTAAAGTATATACTATTCAAAGTCGCATTGTTTTCTTTGATGCTAAGTATCTGTACAATTATTATAACTGTCAACTTGGTACATTAATAACCAGCTTCAATCTACCGAATCGTGTCACAGGATCTCGTATTGTCTTTTATATACCCCTAATAAAAACTGTAAAAATCCTAAAAATGTTCCCATATCGTCAGTTTTGTACTAAGTTTTTTACTACATTACATGATTGTCTAACTAATCCTTTTAATGTTTTTGTAAAAATTGTAAACGAAAATACCCAAACTAACAATTGGAGTTACACCTTTGTTAACCAGGTAGTGTAAACCATTTGTTTTATTTACCTGTAATAAATAAATAAATAAATAATAGTCTATGTTACCCGTAAATCCACGGAAAGTCACTATGAAAAGTATTCTTCCGAAATGTCAAACAGTGCTGGGAATCTATGAGGAACAGACACACAAATATTGCATTTTATATGTATGGATTATATTAAAATCTTCCGATAATCCACAATTATAAATTTTTTCCTAGATATTTTTTGTAAAAATATGTCAAAAATACATGTAAATATTTCAAACATTCTTTTTCTGTAACTATCATAGAGTATATCAGTAAATTTTTCAATATCGACAATACAGTGATTTATTATTAATTATAAAATTTTAATCAATACTGCATTTAATTTTTTTACAAAAACATAGAGTAAACTAATATAATACTTTATTAATTATTCAAAGAAAGCAATTAGTGCATAATTAAATAAGTTATAACAAACAATTTATAAAGTTTTGTTAAATTTTTTTTCGGTTTGTGAAATATAAAAGCAATAAAAACAATATACAGAGTGAAGATAAATTTCGTCGTAAAATTTTGTGTACTGATATGGAATCTGGAAGCAAGTCAAAAATGTCTAATGAACACATGGTCTAAATGGCACCGTTTTCGAGTTATAATCCTTTAAAGATCATCCAGTACACAAAGCGTCACGACGCGTCGCGTTGCCAAGACGCGTCGCTCGCCTTTTTATTATCCAGTACTGAATAGGAGAGCAACGCAATGCAACGCGTCTTGGCAACGCGACTCATCGTGACGCTTTGTGTACTCGATGGTGATTGACTAGCTTTAAAGGGTTATATAACTCGAAAACGGTTCCCTCGCGACTCATCGTGACGCTTTGTGTACTCGATGGTGATTGGCTAGCTTTAAAGGGTTATATAACTGGAAAACGGTGCCATTTAGACCCTAATTAAATCTTAATTAAGGTTAATTAATTAATTAAATCTTAATTAAAGAATACAGTGAAATAATACTACTCGTAGTACTAAAAAAGTTAAAAAAAATCATTAATACTATATTGATGAACTATTTTAATTAATTACAGAATTTTTATTAAATAATTCATGGTTTATTTTATGTTCATTAGACATTTTCGACTTGTTTCGAAGCCCCCTACCAATACACAAAATTTTACGAAGAAGTTTTTCGTCACCCTGTATGTATTTTTTATTAATTTGCCTTAAAGCGAATTAAGAATTTCTTAGAAAGTTTTCAACGAAAAGAATTTTTAAAAATAACAGAATTTTCATAGAAATAAAATTCGTTTTAATAATACATTATTATTGAAATTAATCTTTTTCGTTAACTAAAAATATTTTATATAAAAATATTTAAATGAACCTGTTTAAATATTTATAATATTTACTTAATGCTACAATCTTTGTTAACATAAAAATTCATTAAATTTCTATTATCTCTATAATCTTAATTAAAGAATACAGTGAAATAATACTACTCGTAGTACTAAAAAAGTTAAAAAAAATCATTAATACTATATTTATGAACTGTTTTAATTAATTACAGAATTTTTATTAAATAATTCATGTTTTATTTTGTATTTGTTCTCTAACATAGCGAGTGTCTTCAATATATCATTCAATAATTACCGAATGAAACGATAGTTTGTTTAATCAAAGTAAAAAATTGCTTTAAAAAATTAAATAAAAATTTATTATACTTTCCACTAAATAATTAAGTTAAATGCAATGAAAATTCATACGGGAAACTTAATTTTGTTTATTTTATATTAAACGAAATTTTATTTATCACGTTAATCAAGATTAAGATCATAAAATAAAAAAAGCACAGATCTACATTGATAATTTTATAAAACGTTTAAAAAAATTAAATATTAATTTTAACTGCTTTAAATTAATTATATATTTAATTGACAAAATTTTAAATTTTATTAATTATATTTTAATCTGTAAAAACAGAGAATGTTTTTTTTTTTTTTTTTTTTTTAATTTGTTTTTTTTTTTTTTTTTTTTTTTTTTTTTCATCCACTTGGAATCAAGAAGGAAGTGTGTTGGTGCCAAGAATATATGTCAACCGGAAGAAAATACTGTAATGGAAAGCTGAGGAGTGTGTTTGGTAAGCTGTTTATCTGTAAGACGATAATTCAGTAAAGTACGAGGTCAATTAAATTTATTAGAGTGAAATCTGATACAGTAATTGGATGTTTGTAATAAAATCAGCAATTGCTTTCCATAATTTCTTTCTTAATAACTTATTATTCGCTAAATATATTTAATAATAAATATTAATTTCATGATTATTATTAAATAAATTATCCAAATGCAAATATGGATTTTTATTTTTATTTTCAAATAAAAATATCCAATTTTTTTTTTTTAATGTCTACTGTATATTTGTCTTATATATTTTTCAAGTGGAAAATAGAATTAAACACAATTAAATAAGAAACGGTTAATTTGTTAATTACGGAAACGTTATTATGTGGGAACGTTTAATTGTGATTAAAAAAATCGGCGATTTTTTTAATCACAATTAAAAAATAATTTTAGAAGTGAATATTAAATATTTAAATAACTGCTGATTTTTTTTTTTTAATCTCCAATATTCATTTCTGAAATTATTTCCCATTTACTTATTCGCTTCGTTCAAAATTACTTGGAATCTTGTCTACAGAAAAATCTAACATCAAGGCAATTTATCTGACAATAGGTGCATTCAAGAATTTTCAATAGAAAAACAATTGTAGAATATGTTTGAATACTTTTCTGTAGAAAGTAAATTAGCTTTATTTAAAAACATGAAAATCCACATTTCAATTATTTTCTGAAGTTTCTGAAGACACATTCGAGAACTTTAATAATTAAGAACTACTTGAGGCATTTCATTAAAATTCTTACCACTTTTATACTTGAATTTTTAAATAGCTCTTTATTACATTCATTAATTTTAGTTGTTTAAAAATTTTAATATGAAATAATAAAAATTATTCCATAAAATCGATTGTTATGCCACACTATTCTTGATTTATGATGTTGATAATGTATGAAGTAATTTAAATATAATGGCATATAGCTGTTTTGAATAAATAGTTAATAGTATTAAATTTCTTTGTATAATATTTTTATGGAAAATTTATGATGTAAAATAAAAACTTTTACTTAGTACGTCGTTTAATTAATGTTGCAAGAAAAATGTTCAATGCTATATTGAAAGGCATTTAAAACAGGTATAAAATAATTTTTTTTTTTAATTTTGAATTGTAATAAACAATAATCTATCAATAAAGTAACACAGATAATGTCACCTTTTCATAGTAGATGTATTAAATAAAAATAAAAAAAAAAACTATAGACTACTGTTGTTAAGTGTATTTCTTTACTATTTTATGCTGGAATCAGCATTAAAATAGTAAAGAATTTTTAGATGAATAAATAAATAAATCTGAATTTTTATCTAAATTTAAAAATTTATATTTCTTGTTTCACAGTAGCATTTTAAAAAATCTTATATTTAAAATTTACATTTTATCTTTTTTATATGAAATCAAACTGAGATTGATACTGTTTCATTTCCTGTTTCATATTACTATCAGTCGAGAATAAACACTACAAACTCTGATTAATATTTCTCTAACACAGAACAAATATTTGCTCTAAGCAATACGCACACTGTTAGAGTACTGTATGGTCGATTTTATCTTTAATTCATCTGACAACTTATTCTTTCTGGCATTTGTTATATCCTTTATTATAATAGATAAATCTCTTAAAAAATTTATTGTTCGAAAAAGAAATTATTGTCTAAAATCTGACAGATATAAAATTTCGATAAAAATGCATCCTTTCTTAGTCCTCTTTGTTATAAATTTAATTGGGTTACGATCGTTTTTAACGATGGAGACTAGAAAAAAATGGCATATTTTAAATTCTGTTTCGTACAAAATACAGAAAAATTGCTAAATATATTCATTTGAGAAGTTTATTTGTAGATTTGCGAGGAAAATTCTGACCACATACCTTCTCTGGTTCGGATTCCAAACCCGATCAAGAACAAGCACATGGTTGGCATTTAACCTATGGAAAATACCTAAAAATAGCTAAACATCTCGAACAATACATAGGTAAGATGAGAACAAATTTGAATTTATTATTGTAATTCGAGGGATATTTAAATTTTTTCGGATTACTATAATAAATTCGATAACAAACTTGTATAATAATAAAAAAATAATGCTAATTTTACAAAACTGAAAGAATTGCATTATAACGAAGTGGAAGCAACCTTTCAGTACACTTGAAATAATATATGTACACTATATTTTTATTAAATTTTACAGAAAATTAAAGAATTATTATTAAATTTTCAATAGCAATAATATTAATCATAACAGAATCTTATGCTGTATAATTAAATTTTATAAATACAGTAATTTCAAAATCATTTCGTTAAGAAATTTGTTTGGTTTCGTTTAATATTTTTGTAATTATCAATAAATAAAGAATCATTAATTCTGTTTACTGAATCACTTAACGTAATGATATTATCTCTGCTTTGAGGGGTGATTCCTAATAGCTACAAAGATTCGGCAATTCCGTAAATATTTACATCAGATCACTGGCAAATTAATAATTTAGAATGAAAAATATGTTCTTCTATATTACATCAATCAATAATATCGACAAATGAAGAAAACCTATTGTCACAAACAGCATTCAGTTGATACCATCTATTGGTGACATGTTCGATAAGTGATCGATCAGCTTCCTTTCAAATAATTTTCTTGATATATTAAACTGGTTTAAACATTTACAAATATTTTTATATATATGTAAGCAAAGATAAATACAGTCGATTCTCGATATTCGCAAAAATACTGTCACCAATGTAAACACACACACTCTCTAATAAAGGAAATTGTTACCGTATGTAGTTTCTGCCAGAAAAGTCTCATTACCTATCCTTGCTCACCCCACAGACTGCAGGTATGCCAAAATGAAAAATATGTTCTTCTATATTACATCAATCAATAATATCGACAAATGAAGAAAATCTACTGTCACAAACAGCATTCAGTTATACTCCACTTGATACCATCTATTGGTGACATGTTCGATAAGAGATCGATCAGCTTCCTTTCAGTTTAATATATCAAGAAAATTAAAATTTTCTTGATATATTAAACTGGTTTAAACATGTATATGTAAGCAAAGATAAATACAGTCGATTCTCGATATTTGCAAAAATACTGTCACCAATGTAAACACACACACTCTCTAATAAAGGAAATTGTTACCATATGAATCTTATTTTTGATGGGTAGTTGTTTGATGTGGCAGCTGACACATTGCCTTTCTGAACTGTGTTGAAAAACTGCTTGTCAGTTTAGTCTGCATCGCTTTTTGCTTCAGATATAACATCTCGGCGTAAGGAGAAGTAAATTTGACGCTGCGTTCAAGCATAGGGTCACATTATTCTGTGGGACCTGCGGATGATATGAACTTTTGACCTACCTGCGGTCTGTGAGGTAATGATAAATGTTAATTATTGAATGTTCTGTGACAGAAATCCAAATCAGCAGTTTTATAAACAAAATTTTCATAACATGGTTACTGCGATTTTTTAATTTAATTAATTAAAATGTTTCTAAAATATGCCAGACTATTAATTAAATATTTGAATGATTTCGAAAGATCCTTCATAAAAATGCTTTCGTATAACTTAATTTAATTTAAACACAATTAAAATATTCAGTTTTCATTTAAAGAGATGATTAGACCCGTGGTTTCCAACATAGGATGCATGCCCCACAAAGGGCAATTCGAGAATCAGTTATTAACAGTGAATTTTTGCATTTCTTATTGTTCTAGGGGCCTCATATATATAGTATATAAATATATATTATGATATGAACATTTTTAAAGTTAAAATCAGAATGTATACGATGGTTTTGATACTTTATTTGCTGTTTTTTCATATCACTTCAAATTATTATTATTTTTTAAACAATTTCTTGGTGATTTCTTCATCAGTACTAGTACTTCAACTGTTCGTTCTTTTATTTTTCTCTTTCATGGATGCCATGTTCTTTGGAAACTTATTTAGATCAAGCTTCCAAAAAAACATGGCATCCATAAAATGGCTATTCAACTGTTCGTTCTTTTATTTTTCTCTTTCATGGATGCCATGTTCTTTGGAAATTTAGACCAAGCTTCCAAAAAAACATGGCATCCATGAAATGGCCTTTTAGGCTTTCCTCCATGTGAATAGGAGTACACTTTTTGAATAATAAAAATTATATGTCACAGGGGACATCAGAATTTGGCCAAAAAAAGGTTGGGAATCGCTGGTCTAGCTATATCATCGCGGGTTTTCATCGAACAACTTTTACAATCTTCGGAAGCTTCAACATCGACGTTATTTTTCTCTGTAGAAAAACGCATCCGATACCAATAGACTATCGTCTTATCAACGTCAAGAATTCAACAAGGTATTTATCCTTCCCGGCGATGTGTTGAACTGTTATGTGAGGACCTGGAAACGAGATCGTATGTAATGTATCTGTTTTCACCTACGACCCTCCTCGTCCGCGTCTGAACGATTAAGGGGAAATCGGAGATGAAACGAAAAGGTTGTTTGGGGGAAGAACGATTCAGGAAAGACAATAACGGAAATATATGGTGATATGACATGTGGTATTTCGTGTCAGCTGCCACATCAAACAACTACCCATCAAAAATAAGATTTTATTTACTACATAATTTTTTTAAAAAAACTAACTAAGATTACCGTAATTATAATACTGTACACTACATATATTGTAATTCAGTGGTGTGAGGACCTGGAATTGAGGTCGTATGTGGTGTATCTGTTCTTACCTACGACCCTCCTCGTCCGCGTTTGAACGATTAAGGGGAAATCGGAGATGAAACGAGAAGCTTGTTTGGAGGAGAACGATTCGGGAAAGACAATAACGGAGACATATGATGATATGCCATGATATGATATGTATTTCGATCAGCTCGCGAACTTCGTCAACAATAACAATAAATCGCTGAGAATGTTTACGTCAGGTGTCCGCCGAACAATCGCGAATCCGACACCTGACTCGACGAACGTTCGGGAGGTAAACATCTTGGTTCTCAGCCAGGGAATAACGGTCAGAATGGTCACGGGTATTTAAGAGCCCGCGCTGCCCTCGATTGGCGCTTGGTTCTCTTTTATCCTTGTCCAACCGTCCCCGTTTGCTCTAAGATAACGGTCAGAAAGGTCACGGGTATTTAAGAGCCCGCGCCGCCCTCGATCGGCGCTTGGTTCTCTTTTATCCTTGTCCAACCATCCCCGTTTGCTCTACAGTCGCGAATCCGACACCTGACTCGACAAACGTTCGGGAGGTAAACATCTTGGTTCTCAGCCCTAAAGGTCAGAAAGGTCACGAGTATTTAAGAGCCGCGCCGCCCTCCATCGGCGCTTTGTTCTCTTCTATTCTTGTCCTACCTCCTCCGTTTGCTCTATGTCCACCTCCGTCAGACCAATCGCTGCCCGCTGGTTTCTGAAGCTGTCTTCTACATTCCTTCATTTTCTTGTGAAACTTATTTCTTTCCTGTCCAAGCCCCTTATTCGCCAGAACGTGACGATCTTCTCAGAATTCTTCCGATTAATGACCAAGATTAGTCCACGGCCTGGAATACCATCAATCTTACGTCATCACTCTCTAGCACTGGAAAGGAGAAAGATTGTGGATATTGACCGTCTACGACTTCTGTGAATAATTGAGACATCAATAACAGTGTGATTAGGGACTAAAGACTGTTCGTGTTGGAGTTCGTCGTCATCGTATCACCGTCGTCCGCGTTTGCTCTACATACACTTCCGTCTGACCGACCATTATCCGTTAGTTTCTGAAGCTACTTATTTTCTACATTCCTCTATTTTCTTGTGAAATTTTATTTGTTTCCGTCCAAGCCGCCTTATTCGCCAGTACGTGACGATCTTCTCGGAATTTTTCCGATTAATGACCAGGATCTGTCCACGGACTGGAAGTATCTTCATATCTACGCCTATCTTCTCTCCAGAACTGGGAGAAGGACAATCCAGAAACAACGACCATCTACGACTTGTGAATAGTTGTGACATCAGTAACAGTGTGATAAGGACTACAGACTGTTCGTGTTGGTACTCGACATCATCAAATCATCGTCGTCAGCTTTGGAATTTGTTCAGGTACTTCTCTTTAGTTGAGAGAAAATGTATAAAGATCTCTCTCTCTCTCTCTCTCTTAAATAAAGGAAGTTGTTCTTGTTGAACATCGTCTCTGTTTTATCTGCCGACTCTCATTGCCCATCTTTATGCGCGTCTCTTACCGCACTTTAGGCCAACGCCTGTCAACATCGTCCTCGGGCCTGCGGGCCGTCGGGCCTTACAGTGGTTCTCAACCACTGTGCCGCCAAATTTTTGACGGTGTGCCGCGAAAAATTAAGAATGAATTGTATATATGTATAAGAATTGTATGTATGTAATTGTATGAATCATTATATTATTAATAGTCAAACGTGGCTGACTGCCTGGCTGGATATCCCTTTTTCGGTTGACCTACTGTACCGATTTCTATAAATAGAGTATATTTAGAAAGGTCTAATTTTTTGATGTCTGCGACAGCTTAAATTACTTTGTTCTTGTTGAACGTCGTCTCTGTTTTATCTGCCGACTCTCATTACCCATCCTTACGCGCCTCCCTCACCGCACTTTAGGCCAACGACTGTCAACATCCTCCTCGGGCTAGCGGGCCGTGCGGGCCCCACAGTTAATATGTACGATAATGTATAGGAATCTCTCGCATTAAATGTTTATTGTTAATATTAATTTGAATTGTGTGACTTATTATGTCTGCTGGATCTCCTGCCCCGTCCTTACTCACGCCACAACCGCGTTTTTTGGTCAGAATCAAACTGTGTAATTGGACATAAACAAACCCAACTGGTATCAGAATTCCTGATTAAGACAAAAAAGGCTCAAGCCTGTGCCTGACCCGTCCTGAAGGCTCCACAAATATTAAGCCAGTGCATGATATACTTATTTCATCAGACATTAAAAATATTTCTAATTATATCTGTGGGAACCTCCCATCTTCTAACATCCAGTATAATGAGCCTCAGTTTTTTGCTAGAAAATATGAATTTTATATATACTTAACTTTCATACTGTTAAATACAAAAATTCTTTCTTTTTAAGAGCAGCAGCTAACTATAATATGTATTATTCTTAACTCTGTTTGTATATATTTTTCTTGTTTTTTTGTTTTACAGGGGACTCTTATTATACTCTAGTGTACGTTGAGAGAAATAAATGAGTATGAGTATTGTCCAAATAAATCACTGAGAAAGGAAACAATTGATCCCAAATGATTGCTGATGTTTTTGTGTCAAGAGAGGCTGAAAAACAATCCAGTAATGCAGTTGTTTCAAAACTTTCTGTGTTGCATCCCGTCTTTTCATTAAAAAATTGGTATGCCTCTTCATTTTCATAACAGTTTAATGTTTATAAATACTTTCTATTTACAATTTAATATTATAAAAAAATAATATATTTTGTATAAATAAAGTTCTTATACATAAAAAATATTTATTTATTATGGTGTAATAATTTTTAATACAATTAAACAAATCTTAAAAAAAAAAAAAACGGAAAATAGAATATATGTTTACAGATGGCCTTCCTATAACACGGTTTTGCTGCAACACGATTTGAAAATTGCGGAAACCCTCAGATAAATACGGTTTTTACTTAAGACATTTAGAAAATTATATTAACCTTTAACACACAACTTTTCATTAATTTTTGTAAATCCATACTAGAGACACACAATACACACATAAAATGCAATCATTTGGGAAATATTTTGTTAAAATTATGATAGACATAAATGCAATTTCGTTAATTTGACGTAAGAGGGACGATATGCAGTCAATTTTCGATTTCGATTTGAAATTGAATTACAGGAATACCTTGCATAGCGCGGATTTGAACAAAGCGCGGGTTATTATTATTATTATTATTATTATTATTACTAAGGAGGTTGATTGATAAACGTGACTCTTGACTGTCACGTGCGGCCCTTTGGGGTTTGCCGATCAGTATTGCCAATGTAATACATATTAACATTGGCAACACTGATCGGCAACCTTCGAAGCACCTCGTGTGACAATCAAGAACCGCGTTTAAGCAGTAATTTTTCGATTGGTTCTCACGTAGATACGTTCTTTCCCCGTGGCATTTTATTATTTACCTTAGTATTAGTATTTAATATTCTTTTATTATTTAAGTATGAATGAAAAGAGACAAAACAAAGAAGACACTGTTGGAGTAACAAAAAAATACAGGTGGATATATGTAATACATATTAACATTGGCAACACTGATCGGCAACCTTCGAAGCACCTCATGTGACAATCGCGTTTAAGCAGTAATTTTTCGATTGGTTCTCACGTAGATACGTTCTTTCCCCGTGACATTTTATTATTTACCTTAATATTAGTATTTAATATTTTTTTATTATTTAAGTATGAATGAAAAGCGACAAAACAAAGAAGACACTGTTGGAGTAACAAAAAAATACAAATGGTTGACATTAGAGAAGAAACTTGAACTTATAAAATGTCACGAGAATAGATGGCGCTTCGTTTGCTAAAATAACACGTGAGAATTTAATGAATGAATCCTAATGTTTTCTACAACTCTTATATCAGTTTAAAATGATTTTCTTTGTTATTTAGATAATAAAAATATATATCAATATATTTTTTCATTTATTGAACATTTTTATTATCCTAAAGCTTTGTAATAAACAAATTAAATTGAAATTCATTATAAATAGACCTCGAACAACGCGATTTTGTATAGCGTGGACGATTCTTGGAACCAATTAACCGTGCTATACAAGATATTCCTATAATTTTGAAATTGGGTTAATTGGCGATAATTGAGTAATTTTTATTCAAAACGTTCAGTTTTTGGATTAAAAAAAAAAAAAAGATTTTATTCTATTTTAATGCAATTTCACCCTTTAATAATACTACCATAGTATTTTAATATAATAACCCAATTGTTCTGTAGGCGTAATGTATATTTTTCTCTGGTTGAAAAATATATAATAGTATATTTATATATTTAAGTACTTATCTTTATTAATTATTAAATATTCCAAGCTGTTTTCAGAGAAAATTACTTGTTTATTCATTACTACTTAATCTGACAAAAAGGATTTCCTCTATAAAAATTTTATTTTCACGCAATTTAAAAATATTTTCACGTATTGTACGCAACACGATTGTACCTGTACTGTATTCTAAGTAATTATGGGCGTTAACAAAAAGAAAAATTATATTTCAGATTAATTTCCTGGTATATTATTGATATAAACATCATAATAGTTATCTCTTTCTACAAGTCACATTATTTATATTTTATTGCAGGTTATTGTATTCAATATTTTTTGCACTTTTCCTTTCAAAAACTTAGATTTTACTTTATCATCACATCATTATTTCTTACATAATAATCAATAGAACTTAATTTTCGAAATAAGCATAAATTATTGTATAAAAAAATCTATATAACTCAAGTGATTTTAGTTTCTCCTAAAGGTAAGCATTAGAAATAATATAGTAATAATAAATTCTGTAATTATATCAATATCTCTCAGATTTTAAATTCAATACAAATAATAAATGAAAAATCATTTCTGAAGTTGTTATATTTAGATCTAATATTGAAAATCAGAATATTATCTGCAGAAATATAGGAAATAAACCAAACATAAGTGAAACATCAATTATGATATTCTTATATTCATAAGGCTTTAGTAAGAAAAACTTATGACTGAACGAAAATTTAATGTTTCAGATGAAATCTGTAAAACAAATGAAACATTTAAGAAAATAAATATCAAACATCCAAGACTAAGATAATGAAAAAATTATGATATACTCTATATATAATCATTGTAAAATAATAGTTCACTATTATTTAATATGGATAAATTCTCACAAATTTGAAAATTTAAGACAATTAAATTATGTTTTGGAAATAATTTTATGTTTAATTAAAAAATACAGTAGAGTAACTGGGGGTATTATGGAATAGGAAGGTTATATAGAATACCGTAGTTTCTCATAGAGGAGGAGGTGTTTTGATATTTTAATAATGCAGAACTTTTACGTTAAGTCGCGAAATACTTTGGTCTCAGTTTCAGTTTTCTGGATAGAAGACATGACGGTTTAAAATAGAGAATGTGTTTTCATCAAATACAAAAATTTTTGCACCATCTGAAATCATCGATCTGCCAAGAATACAGGTAAGATAATAATTGTTTTCTGAGTTTCTTAAGAGTATTTAGGAAGCACCTTTCATAATATCTCTTCCTATTTTGAGAGATTTGGCATCTATTGGAATAGGATTCATTCAAATATGGTATGGGTGGTGACAATATGGTATACTATTCCATATTGTCACACTCAGTCCTACGCTCAATGGTTCAGTATTCGCGAAGAATTTACAGAATGTAACTACCGCGAATAACGAGAACCGACTGTAACTCGTTATATTGTAATATTTAAACTTACTCGTACTTGTAACAGTTAACATAAACGTTAAAATAGATCGATTTAATCTTTTATGAACACTCATCAGCAAGTAAAGTAGGTTAAACTGTTCATAGAAAGTTAGGAAATTATATCAAATTAATTCCTTATTTTAATTATTTAAAATTAAATTCTTCGATATCGGTCGATTTTTAATTAAATTAGTCAAGAGTCGAACGTCTAATTTTCCTTTATTGGACTTTAAACCGCTTTGAAAATTTAAAATGGTCAATTTCGGTATTAATAATGACCCAAAAGCAGATTTGATAATATTTACATAAAATATAATTTTGATAAACACCCAGGTAGATACGATATAATGATTTTCAACCGATTTGGTTTCTTAAAAGGTCCCAATAATTTATAAATCATGTAATAATGTACTTATATCAGATATTGCTTCAAAATAAATAGCCACCGTTTTTTATTACATCAGTGTAATAGTCATCAGTAATATTATCCATCAATTTTAATAGATTAAATTCACTGTTGGGACCAAATATCTTACGCACAGTTTTATCTTGATCTGATAAACAGGTCGAAAAATTGTTTTTCTAATAAAATCAAGACCTGTTAAACCTGCACAGTTTTATCTTGATCTGATAAACAGGTCGAAAAATTGTTTTTCTAATAAAATCAAGACAATTTAAACCTGTTTATTATTATTATTTTTCATATGCGATATTTTGATTTTGTAGCAATTTATTGTTACAAAATCAATAGTAATTTTTGTCAAATCTTGTAATAAAAATAAAACGAAAAATGATTTTAATAAATTCAATTCCAAATTTAAGATTTCAGTTAGTTAATTTGAAAAAAAAAAGCAAATAAAAATCTAGGTATCGTGTATCTGAGAAAGGATGACTGATGAGCGTGTCACATTACAGACGACATTTGAGACTCAAGAAATTTTATTAAAATTCTGTATAAAATCCTAAAAATAATGTACATTTCTTTCTTTTATATCGTTAAATAAGGATTTGCTGGAAATAAATAATTATGATTTAGTTCAATTGCTTCAATTTTTAGTCGAAACTCGTTAGATTTCCGATTACTACATACAGAAATGCTAGTTAATGCAGTAATTAGTTTATTTTTTAAATAATCAGTTTTTTATGTTAAAAATTTTAAATTCTGTATTCTACACGCTTACGATTTAAGATATAAAAAAGGCGATTTTTAAATGAACATATTTAATTAAATAGAATTAATCCGTGAACAGAATAAAATATATTCAGTGGGGTTGTCTTTGATGGGCGCCATGCATAGTATATAATAAAATTGATTTATTATTTAGAGTTATTATTATTAGAGATTACAGTTATTACTGCAGATACAATATCTATCAAAATAATAAAATAATGAAGACTTAAACATATCAAGTTTTTATTTATTTCTCAAATGATCTAGTTGCATCAATTAGTGGATATTAATCAAAAATTGGAGAGCTCATATAATATTTAACATTAGTTACTTCATTCCTCATTTATACATTTATACTGATAGAATATTATAATTAGTTAATTCTTATCTAAATTTTTAATTAAATTAACGTTATTAATTTATTATGACTAATATGAAATCTTTATTTATAGGTGATGGCGATGATGACGTCGAGAGCAGGCTGCGAGTGCTATTTTTTAAAGAAAGACTACTGTAATTATGTAACGTAAATCACGTATTTATTCTTGCGACAATTTAACAAATGAGAGTGTTTGTTATGCAAACAAGATATTTTAATGATGTTTTGTTACGTAACTATATTTTAGAAAGGTCAGAAAGGAGCAGCATGTAATTGGAGAAATTAAATAAACAAACGAAAAATATAAGAATACAAAATTACTAGAGCCAATAAAAGTTACTCAAATTGGATAATACTTTTTTTATATGTCACTTTCTTGACTGCAGACGGCTACATTTATGAAAGAATCAGCAATATTGTATCTAACTAGAATTAATGACCGACTCATAAATTTTTGAAGGGACTGGATCCAGTCCCTCGGATTGAAAGTTCACGCAATCAATTGGGCTGACAATCAGACATTTACGCGTGTTATCGTGCTGTCAAATGGACTATTCTAATTCATAAAGAATAAATCTGACAAAAATAAGCATTGAAGGACAATTTAGGAGGCTCCTCGCATGCGCATACTGGAGAGACTGCGTAACCAGGGGCGGATTTAAGCCATGGTCTTTATGGGCTGCAGATCATAGTCCCGTTTAATTAAAGGACTATCTTATACATTTATACTGCTAGAATATTATAATTAGTTAATTTTTATCTAAAGTTTTAATTAAAGTAACATTAATAATTTATTATGACTAATATAAAATCTTTATTTATAAGGGATGTCATGTGAAGGCGATAATGACGTCGAGAGCAGGCTGCGAGTGCTATTTTTTAAAAGAAACGTAACGTAAATCACGTATTTATTCTTGCGACAATTTAACAAATGAGAGTGTTTGTTACGCAAACAAGATAGTTTAATGATGTTTTGTTACGTAACTATATTTTAGAAAGGTTCTCGTTCAATTAAAGGGCCATCTTCGCGGTCAAAAAAAAAACAATAATAATAAAAATAAAAAACAATTTAAATTAAAAATTTAAGAAAAAATAAATTATATTAAATTTTTCGTAGCTAAATAAAGTTTAAATCGTTGGTTTGCAACATTATTGAATTTGAATAAAATATCAAATATCAATGTTTTAAACGACAGTAAATAGTAAATACGGCTCTGTCTTCTATCGGCTCTATCATAGTAGGTAAAATTAAAAAATACTTTGTCATTTGTCAATTATGCAAATAAAGTGGCAATGTCGGAATGGGAGTGCAAATCTAGTTCTTCTAAAGCGTGTTAGTTTAGCGCAGTTCTCACCGTTAAGTTAATTTGAATTAAATTAGTAGGCCCCAAATAGTGCTAGCCCAGGGCCTCCAAGTTTAACGATCTGCCTCTGTGCGCAACTATCAGAGATCATCAGACAGAAACATCTTTAATTCTTGGCAATTAATTACTTTTCAAAAAGTTTTATTAAACACTCATGAAAAATACAAGAAGCAAGCTCCGTCACAAGGAAAAGACATAGGGTGACGGGACTGCTAGGTCTGGCAAAAAGAACAATAAATAAGTCAATAACAATTAAAATCATCACAATTAAATTCACATTGATCAGACCTTATTGAAAAGTAACATATTTTACATCGCTTGATCAAAGTGTAGCTAAAAAACAGGTAAAAGTTCAAATCAGTAATTTGGTAAATGCACAAATAATAATCTGTAAAAATAAATTAAAATTCTAATAAACCAATTTCTTTTATAGGTATCGCAGAAAAAACACAGGTGAGTATAAGGTGTGAACAATCACAGGTAGGTATTATACTATTAACATTATGAATTATAGATAAATACAATTATAATCAATTAAAATTCAGAGATTCATTTACAGACAAATATTAAATCAAATACTTAATTTTTACAGGTGCCACAATAAGCCTCAAGGGATATACGAGAAAACATCATAGCATCACAAGTAAGTATAAAAAAACATTAAAAAAAAAACACAAATCAATCATAAAATAAAAAGTAAGTTTTAGAAACATTAATGTGATACTAACATATCACAAATGATTATACATCAAATTTAGATCACAAATATGTTAAATTTTACATCTCAGATTTACAAGTAAGAACCCGAAAAACATTTAAAATTACAAAATATTAAAAATAAGTTACAAATTAAGTTTATAACTTTTACCTACAGAAACACGGATAAGAAGAACACTCAAGTGGACATCAAATCACAGGTAAGTATTAATTAATTAAGGATTTTACATTTAAATTCTACAAATGAATAATACAAATAACAAATAAAAATACAATGTATCACAAAAGATTATTGATAAATTACAAATTAAATTTACAATTTTAATTTCAGATTCACAAAAAAGAAAAAATCACAAATAAATATACAAATAAAAATAAGAACACTATCAGACTTAGATCACAATTAAATCAATTTTATATTTCAAGTTCACAGATGAACATTTAGGACTACGATGTGTCATAGGTAAGTATTAATAATGAATTATGAATTAAATCAATAATTTTTAATTACAGGATCACAAAGAGGAAGACCACTAAAGTGAACAATCTACGGCATATCACAGGTAAGTGAAAATTAATTAAATAATCTTTTTAAAGTTAAAATTATAAATGTAAAATACATATGACAATAAAAATTATAATATATCACAGGTTACATTAATAAATCACAAATTAACTAATAATTTTTAATTTCAGGTTCACAAAAAGAAAGAACCACTTAGCATCAAATCATGATCAGAAACAGACATGTAAGTATAAAAGACAAAATCAAAATCTTAAACATTTAAAATTTCAATACATGTTATATCTCCATTCCACAAAATACCTTTCGTGTTGTGATATAATTTATTAAATTGAGAAGTAGTAAAAGACCCATAATCACTTAATATCTTTCTCCTAAGATCTTCCAATATTTTTGTTTTTAAAAGTCCTTGGCAATTAACTACTATACTAATCTTTGCATGAAAATCAATTGACGCTAGCTGCATGACTTCCTTTTTGCTATTTTTTAATTGATTATTATTCAAAATCAAAATTAGAAACAACGAATCATTACGTTTCGCAGGTTAGCTATTATTTTGATATTTCGAATGATATTTTGATTAATATAACGCTCGGATTTTATTCCATTTTTCAATAAATTGTTTCAATGCCTATATTTTTTAACCTTATCCATTCCAAAGTGGAATAAAAGGCTATAAGAATTAGTTTTCGGCTGTTTCTAGTATACTTACAACAACAACCCATTGGAGAATTGAATATTATCAACATCCGCTCAATAATAATATAATAAAGGAAATTATTTTCGCATATTATTAATTTGCGTAAGTACATCTCGAATTGAATGAAATTCAGCTATATTATAGGGTACACTTCGGTTCCCTAGCCTATTAAAAATGATCGATATTAATCATACTATCTGGATGTCGGAGTTTGAAAACAAATGTTATAATATACAGTAAAACCTGTTAAAGTGATCACTTTTGGGACGGATCTGACTGGTCACTTTTCACAGGTGGTCACTATACACTCCCACGCTTCTAAAGCGTGTTAGTTTAGCGCAGTTCTCACCGTTAAGTTAATTTGAATTAAATTATTAGGCCCCAAATAGTGCTAGCCCAGGGCCCCCAAGGTTAACGATCCGCCTCTGTGCGCAACTATCAGAGTTCATCAGACAGAAACATCTTTAATTCTTGGCAATTAATTACTATACTAATCTTTGCATGAAAATCAATTGACGCTAGCTGCATGACTTCCTTTTTGCTATTTTTTAATTGATTATTATTCAAAATCAAAATTAGAAACAACGAATCATTACGTTTCGCAGGTTAGCTATTATTTTGATATTTCGAATGATATTTTGATTAATATACCGCTCGGATTTTATTCCATTTTTCAATAAATTGTTTCAATGCCTATATTTTTTAACCTTATCCATTCCAAAGTGGAATAAAAGGCTATAAGAATTAGTTTTCGGCTGTTTCTAGTATACTTACAACAACAACCCATTGGAGAATTGAATATTATCAACATCCGCTCAATAATAATATAATAAAGGAAATTATTTTCGCATATTATTAATTTGCGTAAGTACATCTCGAATTGAATGAAATTCAGCTATATTATAGGGTACACTTCGGTTCCCTAGCCTATTAAAAATGATCGATATTAATCATACTATCTGGATGTCGGAGTTTGAAAACAAATGTTATAATATACAGTAAAACCTGTTAAAGTGATCACCAAAGGAAAATATTTTATTATATAATATTATTATTATTAATTAATTTGCATATTATTAATTTGCGTAAGTACTTCTCGAATTGAATGAAATTCAGCTATATTATAGGGTCCACTTCGGTTCCCTAGGCTATTAAAAATGATCGATATTAATCATACTATCTGGATGTCGATGTTTGAAAACAAATGTTATAATATACAGTGAAACCTGTTAAAGTGACCACTTTTGGGACGGATCTGACTGGTCACTTTTCACAGGTGGTCACTATACAGGACAGTGACCCTCCCACTTTCCCACAAAAGAAAACAACAAATTAATACAAACTGCAAATTTATATTAATTAAAATTATCAACTTGCAGTCAAGCAATAATGATGACATATAGCACATATCACCATCTGACAAATAAAGTCTTAAGGCTGGGTCTAATAGGCCTAAAACCAGACGTAAATTCGGTAAAATTTTCAAACAAAACCGATTTACCGGTAAATTATCGGGAATTTTTTAAACCGTATGACATATAGCACATATCACCATCTGACAAATAAAGTCTTAAGGCTGGGTCTAATAGGCGTAAAACCAGACGTAAATTCGGTAAAATTTTCAAACAAAACCGGTTTACCGGTAAATTACCGGGAACTGAATATGAATTAAAAAATCTTTATAATAAGACATTTTATTTGATTCTTATATATTGTGACAAAAATATATGAAAAGAAATTGTATTCTGAACATAAATATAATACATTCTGAACATATAATTTGTTATAAAATTGTTGAATTTTATTTTATATTATATAAGTAAATTCAACAATTTTATAACAAAATTATTAACCACTTCTCAAAAATCTCACTTGTCATCTATGATTTCTTATTGTATTCATAGTCAACATCTAATGACTTCACTCTTTTACAACATCTTGGCTGCTTGTTTTTACCTATAAGCAAAATTTTAAGTTTTTCTTTTCCAGACATATTGGCACAAATGACAACAGTTATTCGTTCCTTTGCTATTTTTACCTCCATAGCATTTATCGTCTTTAAAAGTTAGTCTTATTTGGTTAACATTTAAAAAAAAGTCCAGTTTCATCCATGTTAAAAACATTATCAGGCTGATACTCCTGCAAAATTGGTTTTAAAATTGTAGTTTTCCACTGGCTACAATCTGTCTCAGATACGCATCCATTTTCTCCAGAAATAACTTTTTCTTTGATTCCGTGACGCTTCTTAAGTTTGTCTAAACCATCCAGAACTTGCTTGGAACTCTTCATGTCCTAAATTCTGTGTATATTATGCCTTTTCCTTTATGAGTGGTCCTGAGACAGACATGTTTCTATCTCTCATCATCTTCAGCCATTTCAACACTGCTTCGTCACGTCATCGTACTTACATGTCCTTAATCGTTTTCTGTGAGCTCCTGCAACTTCATGACTTTTTAAAATAGATTCTCGATTCTTTAGTATTGTTGAAACTGTACTTTGTGGAATCCCGAATTTCTGCGCAACATCTTTTTAGTTAGTATTTTCGTACTTACATGTCCTTAATCGTTTTCTGTGAGCTCCTGCAACTTCATGACTTTTTAAAATAGATTCTCGATTCTTTAGTATTGTTGAAACTGTACTTTGTGGAATCCCGAATTTCTGCGCAACATCTTTTTAGTTAGTTCAGCTCCACTTTTTCCGCGACACTCAACGACTTTCTCTTTGACATTGTAAACGTTTTAGTAGAGCTGAACAAAGACTAACTAAAATTTCTCGGTTCAGTGTTGGTTTTTGTTTTAGGCCAATTAACACAAGTAACATATAAAACCGAAACAAGCCCTAGAACTTTGTACAACCCTCTCTACAGTACAAATCGACACATCCATTTTGTTTATTTGTCGGCTTTTTGTAGCCAGACCCAATCTAGACTCCTTACCTTATCCTTTTATAGAAATTTTTTATAGAAATTTTTTCAATATACAAAAACAAATTTCGATGAAAATTTCACGGGACTAACAAAAAACTTTGATATACGGAGAATTTCTATATATAGAAGTTCGATATATGGAGGTCCGACTGTATATATATCTAGTTTCATTATTAAAATTTAGAAATGGAACAACGTAAAATAAACAATCGATAATTTTGTTTCTATTTTGATTCCTGTATATTTCTCTGAAATTTTATTAAATATTTGTACATTTAACGAAATTTTCTAACATTCTGTAAATCTCTGAAGGACACGAATGTCGAATTACTTTTTTCCTTTTTTTAATCATTCTTCGTCTTTACAGTTGCATTAAATATATATTTAAATTGAAATTCGTCGTTTGGTGTTATTAATTTGTATTTCTATTCCCTACTGTACATATTATAAGTTTAAACTTTTATTAATTTGTAGAATTAATAAATTAAATTTCGCGTTTTCTCGTTACAAAGTCATGTTGTGATTCTAATCGAATCTTCAGATTTAAAGGTTTTATTGATAAAACAATTATTTAATAATGAAATTTTAATTAAAATAGATACACAGAGAACTAATTTTAAAATTTCCTATTTAATCAAATCAATGTCTATTTGGAAAATTAGCACATCATATAATATTCAACTACAGTAGTCGATCTATAATAATAAAAGACAATGCATGTATATGTCTGTTTAGATGCCAATATAACTCATTAGAAAATAAAGAGAAAATTTCTAAATTTGATAACAGCTTCATGTTTCCAAATAATTATAATCAGAATCGAATTACAAATTTTTTTTTTGGAGGATAAATCCATTCGGAAACATACAACGAATTATTTAAAAAATAATTCGTTGTTTTGCGTGTTTTCTTAGATATGAGATCTTAAGAACTTCTAGAGATCAAAAAATGTTAATAATTAAATTCGATATAAGCGTTCAGAACATAATCCGGAGATTTACTATAAATTAATTAAATTACTGATCTCTGGGGAGCTTAATTTTTTTTTTTTTAAATAAGCTCCCCGAAGATCAGAAATAAAAAAAAGTTATTTTAAAATGTCTTTTAACAGTGATTGCAAACTTTTTTTGTTTTTAAATTTAAGTTATAAGCTTTAAAGATATTTATGTATAAATAGGGAATTATGAGAAAGAAATATCTAGGAAATTTCGATGATTTATTTAATGTAAATTATAAAAACTAGAAATTAGCCGCTCATATAAATGAGCGGAAATATCGTATAATACTGTACATAACGATTAAAAACATCTCCGAATTCGTGTAGGGAATCTATCGATGAGAGATCATAAAATGGCACCCATTATTATTATGTTACAGCGCCATCTGCGAATTTTGTCTTTTTAGAGGAACTACAATTTCAATGTAATTTTTATTCTTTAATTTTTAAATTATTAATAACAACAAATAATTTGGGCTGTCGCAAACATCCAAAAATTAGACCTTTCTAACGTTTGACTATTGATATATGTATGACTATATACATAAAATGAAGTAATATGGATAAAAAAATTTAAAACTTACCGATTAATAATATTTCCTCATCAATAATCATATCTATTCCAACTTCTTTAACCTAGTAGAGAAATTAAAATTGATTTAACTCAGTAGAATACACAAAATAGTATCCCGATTACAGGATTTCGTTGGATTTTTTGATTGATAATTTCCTTATTTGTCATGGAATACACTGGATTTGAATTTTGCACACTTGTAATTCTTAAAAATCAATAATCACTTAGTCATATTCTGAAAAAACTCAATTTATAAGTATGTTTACTGATAAGATTACCTCATTTTTAAATATAATAATTAAATAAACTTAATTATCAACATGAAAATTTTGTTTCGAAATACAACAGAAAACTCTCAAGAATATTTAAAATTTATCTCGCAAAGAAATGATATCAAAATGGAACAAATGAATCATTCATTATTTTTTAATGTAAACAGCTGATATCGAAGCTTAAAGATATTGTGCTTCCATTAATTATTCATTATTTTACACGATCTTCAAGAACAGAATATTTGTTAGTTTAGTAGTGTTCAATAATTCACATTGGTGGTATCACTTCTTTGAAGGGAATAAATATTTAGGAATTATTTGGCTATTTTGTATTTTTAATGAATTAGATTTTTTTTTATAAGTTAAGAATATAAACATTATTATTTCAAATAAAAATAGAAAATAGGAAAAAAAATCATTATCATGCTTATATTAATTTATCATATCGCACACGTATTTCTAAAGTGACACAAGTCAAAAACGAACGTTTTGAGAAAATTGGAAAAACTACGAAATCAGCTTAACTAAAAACCATTATATAACTAATAATTTTTTTCAAAATTTGTAATCTTTTGAAACCATTTTTTAGGAAAATGGTCTCAAAAGATGATGGAGGATTGCTTCCCAAGTTATAAAATGGTGCCAACATAAAAATGCAAGTTTTTGACTTGTGTCACTTTAGAAATACGTGTGCGATATCTGTAATAGATGATTTGATCAGCAGCTATCGTAAAATTATTTCTTGTAATAATTATCAAAAATTATTTTTAAATAAATATCAACTTCTCTTTAATAAAATCTATTTACGCAATTTTTATGAACGAATTTTTCTCTATAAGAATCGATTTTTTTTCTTCCTTTTGTTTTGAAGAATCGAATTTTCAATCTTTTTATTCATAAAATACGATAAATTAAAATATGATAGCATAATTTAAAATCATCTATTTTTAAATCAAATTACATTATCATTTCTATATACTTACTTTTATTAAAATACCGACTTTCATATCAAACATTGATTACTTTTACTTCAATCAATCTGTATAATCACCAGATTCTTTATCAACCTACATGATAACATATGTGAGAATAACCCTGTTTAGAGGAGTATTAATATAACCTATTCTATATTAGATAGAAGCTTAGAACCATTCTAACTATGTTCGTAGAAATTAAGTCCTATGCTATTAGAATTCTAGAACTATGTTAGTGGTATATCTGGAAAATATCAAATGTTAAAGAGGAAACTTATTTTATATTAGTAAAAGACTTATAACTATGTTAATACCTAAAACTAATAATTTTTTATTTTTATGTTTTTTTATTTATTTTATTTATTTTTTAATTAAATAAAATGTTAGTATGTTAGTAATTTAGAACTAGACTTATATCTATAATCAACATACCACAGTCACTCAGCTTAAGAAATGATGGAACAGATGTTATTAATACTCAACCAGACCTAACCTAAATATTCTGATATCTCCACTCCCATAAGAAAGATAGTGTAGGAGTAGACATACCACCAACGCACCTCAGTCATCGGGAAAAACCAATGGAAGTACGTCATTGGAGAAAAACCAACAGCTGAAGTGCACCGGAGGAGGAAGTTTGCCTGGAAATAAGAATCCATTAACACAGAAACATTCACTCTATGCCATTGATAAATTGGAAATCTGACACCAAATAAGCAATCAGAAACAATAAAAACAGAGATAAACAATTGAAGTTTGTTGGAAAAGTTTTCCTAATATTTTGTAAACAACTTCTTTTTATCTCTTAATTTCTTTTATCTTGCAACAAAGGAAACAATTTATGACTCTTTTCTGTTTGATTAGAACAATTTACAGCACTATAACAAGGCATGTTCTTAAAAAATAACCAGAAAGCACTATGAACGCAATGACAACTCCCTATCTAACAGGATATAAAATAGCCAATCTGGTGGCACAAAGGAATGTGGTACTCTATAAGTCTAGGGACTCTACCCAAAGCAGTTATGCCAAAATCATCATTGGCATATCATACACACCGTAGCGAGATGAAGTACAGTGTCAAACCCTATGCACCGTGAAACTTTCAGACTCTATATCTCATTAACTTTTGACTCCTAGTTCATTAAGGATATTTTGTGTCTCTCAATCTTCTCTATGAATCGGTACCACTTTTGCTGGGTTTTGCAATGTGTGCAATTGTACCTTTGTGGTCTTATATTGTATGTTATTAATAGAAAATAATTATGACACAATTAACAATTACCTTACTTAGGATCTTAAGATAAAAATTTAATTATTATTCAGATCCTAAGTAAATTGTTGAATTGTTTTTCATTTCTAGATTAGTTTTATTTGTCTATTTTAATATAATTAGCTGTTACAAATCAGCCCAAAAAGAACTGACAAATAGCAAATGACATCACACAATTCCATGCACGCACATGCGCTAAATCGTGAAACTCAAATGTCGATTTGCGAGACCATCGAACTGCAGGACAATGAATTGCGAGGCACCACTGTATAAAATATTATAATTATATAAAAAATTGTAATTGCTGAAGTTGCTGGTAATTACGCAAAAATTGTTAGTACTACAGATTGATGGTTGGTCCTAATGGTAATTATATTTTGTTACAGTTTTAACTCCAAAACTGGTAATTTTATACAGTATATGAAAATGTATAACAGAAAATTACTCATATTAATTAGTGAAAATATATTGTTATGGTGATACAATTGCATACATTGCAAAATCCAGCAGAAATGGTACTGATCAATAAGGGGTCTTTCTTTCTTTCTTTTGTATAGCTTGGTGGCTAAATTTTGATTGCCACTTTCCACTCAAATAGAGTACTAAGGGAGCTGTTATGGGCCAAAATTAAATGTGAAATGTAGAAGAAGCTAAGAACCATTCTAACTCAACCTACATGATAACATATGTGAGAATAACCCTGTTTAGAGGAGTATTAATATAACCTTAATACCATCAGATTAATTTAATAATAAGTCTCAAATTATATCACAAAGTTTAAATTCCAAATTTTTAGATTTTTTTCTGAAGTTTGTAGGTTTTTATCAAGTTTCTCTAACATTATTGGCTAATAATTTTATATAAAAATTTTTTTCAATTTTATAAAATTGGAATTATGAAGTTTCATAATTGGGATAATATGTTTCATCAAATATCATAGATTTAATTATACAATTAGCTAGATAAATATTTTCAAATGTTTTGCTACATGCTGTTTCTCAAACTTCTTAATACAGACAATCCCCAACTTATGTAGGTTAATTTTAGTTAAGGATCCAGACTCAAATATGGCCCCCTCTTGAAAGAACTGAGTGTAGAACTCAGAAATGAATTTAGATCCTCTAAGATGGTAAGCAATTACTTTACTTTGAGACTTTATGTGCTTATTCTTTAATATAATTATTTTTAATGTTAAGTTTTTGTGCCCATTAGTACTCTGTAACATATGCTCTGACATACATAGATTTAATTTAGCATGGAACAAGCCACCTATGTAAGTAAGAGATGGCCTGCATTAATATTACTCTAAATAATAAATATAGGAAAAGCAATGAAAGAATTTGTATTAAATAACTATCAAAAGAAACTAATATAAAACAATTAATCAGTTTACAGTATTAACTAACTTTACCATATGTTCTCAATTCCTGGTCTAATTGATTACATAATTAAATTCATAGCAAATCCTGAGTTATGTATTTTCATAAAACTACTATATTTCTTATCTATTCTGATTTTTCAACTAATTCAAATTTTCTTTAAAATTATATTTTTTAATTATTATAGAAATTGTCTTAACTCATATATTTTAGTTAAAATATTATGCCAATACAAAATTTAATTCTGTTATCAAATTATTTTTTTAATAAAATATATTATATGAGTTATCAGGTTTCAAATAGTTTTAAAGCATTCACAGAAATATTTTCTTTACCAAGTTAGTATAAAATCTGTTTTATCTTATCATCATTATTGATAATTCAAAAAATGAACTTTGCTTTGATTATAGTTGACTATATATTACAGTTATTACTTTATCAGGTTTTTCTTTTTATTTTTTATTAACATTTTATTTTGTAAATATTTTAAATAAATTATTATATATTCTGTGATTTAAATCAACAGCCTTTAATAAATAAGAATGGAATATGTATCATCAGTTTCAACAAATGAATAATTTTCAACCTAAATCTCTTGAATTACATATAATTAATATTGAATTAAACACATAAAATAAAAAAATCACAAAATTCATAAATTCTAAATTTAATAACATTTTGAATTAATGATAATTAAAAAATTATTCCTTATAATTTTCAGATTAAAGATTTATTTTGTTTTATTAACTTTTCAGCAAAATTATACTAAAAATGATAAATAAAACTAGCACAATTAAATATTTTTTATTTAAAAATAACACTTAAATTAATTGTCAAGTTTCTACATTCCATATTAAAAAATTTTAAAAACAGTCATATATTATAAGCAATCATATAAAATTTAACAAAGATTATAACAAATCTATTTCCAAACAGAATACTTCAATTGTAGGAAAATATATTTATTTCAATAATGTTTTTCACTTTTTAAATAGCCTTTTTTAGATATAAAAAGCTGAATAAACTAAAACGACTTAGAACATAAAAAACGACTCGATAATTGGCTTAAAACTTTTCATATAAAATAATATTCTGATTGTGTACAGTTTACAATATTGACTTTATTTTCTATTTAATGACAAAAAGCAGATTATGGCAAATAAGTTATTTTTATCATTTTTGTCTCATTTTTTTGATTATAGATTGTAGAAATGCTAATTATATCAGTTGTAAAGTCATTGCCTAACATAGCTGCTCATTTGTTGTATCTGTTTTTTGTTTTTAAATTTGTGTTTTTTTGGTAAAATTTATATGAAGTAATTTAAAGAATAGTGTGCCTATAAAATAATATTACAAAATATATATA
>AYEL01079773.1:0-23656 GCA_000484575.1 Olivierus martensii | reverse complement strand
ATTATATATTTTATAATGTATATATTTAATATATAGCTATTCTTATCAGTAATGAAATGATTTTAATTAATGCTATTAATTAGTAATATACTAGGCATTAAAAAATGTCAAAAATTAACAGGTACCTGGTTTTTAGCATTATAGTGTTTATTTACTAAGCCAAACAAGTTGTTAATAATTTAAAACTTTCATACAAGTTTTATTAGAAAGAATGTTACATCTAGCCTATTAAATATATAATTTATTGTCTTTCTTTTGTTTTGATTTTATGCTATTTTCCATAATTATCATATATTAAGTGATTGGGTTATTTTAGAACTCTATCTATAGTAGGTTAGTGATAAGTGAAGTATGGGGAATGGCAGATTAGGTCTAAACTACCTGAAAAATTTTATATGAAAAAAATTGGAGATATAGGATCCAGATCTTTTAGATGGGAGACAAATGCTTTACTAAGCAAAAATGATAAACAGTTAAAAATTTAAAAAAATGCTTAAATATTTTATTCAAAATATATACTGTATTTATATATAATGTAAGTCCTCTTATTGTAAAATCTAAATAAAAATAAGCACATAAAACACTTAATATGCTTATGTAATTTTTTTTTATTATTAAATATATCTATCTGATATTTTTGAAACAATATTAATAAATATAGTTCTAGAATTCTAACAAACTGCTTAATTTCCAAGTGATAATTTATAAAAATCAACACAGCACATTCAGCAGTAGGATTACCAAACTAAACATTTTTTTTTTTTTTAATTTTCAATAACATTTTCAGTATACAACGATACTATCATCAGTTGAGCAATACATTCTAAATAAGAACTACCAACGAATGTAATAAAATAGAACAGAATACATTTAAAAAATTAATTTACAAATATAAAATTAACAGAATAAACATAAAACTTAAGGAGAGCCTCTTTTTATATTATAACTGAATATGAATTAAAAAATCTTTATAATAAGACATTTTATTTGATTCTTATATATTGTGACAAAAATATATGAAAAGAAATTGTATTCTGAACATAAATATAATACATTCTGAACATATAATTTGTTATAAAATTGTTGAATTTTATTTTATATTATATAAGTAAATTCAACAATTTTATAACAAAATTATAAGTAATACTTATACATGATTAATTTTTAATGATGAAAACAATATAAAATATATAATTAAGTACTTGATCTATTTTTCAACTTGTTTTAAAAAATAAGCAGGTAAGAAACATAACTGATCAACACTTTAGTCTCCTAATTATGATCTAATTTTTGTACAAAATAATCCCGCCGTAGAAAAAGCTCTTTCAGATTCCACACTTGTTGATTTAATAATTATTAAAGAATCGTACACTATTTGAATATATTTCCTGTTGAAAATACTCCAGTTCTTTTTTTAACGATTTTATTAATATTTTTTATTTTTGTGTCAAAAGCGGATTATCATGTTGTATTTCTGTTTTTCTTTTGATCAATAAGTTAAGTTTCTCTTTCATGGATAACGTAATTGCAGATGTAAAAAAAAAATCTTCGTATGTTTGCAGATATAATTTTTTTGAAAAATACCGGACAATCACGCTGTGCATCCAAAAAGTTGCCATCATTAGGAAAAATAACATTATATCTACTGAATGAATTAAATTACTTCTAAAATCCCGCCATTATATTCAGTATATCCGTCAAATTCTTCGTCAGAGTTGTCAGAATACTCAGAATCGTCTTCAGCTGATTCAACAGATTCCGGTTATTCGTCTTCAGTTTCATCTACTACTATATCATTTCCGTTATACAGAACTTTGATCACAACCAAATGGGTTCCATTCGCTAAACATAATTGGTGATTTACATTAATAGACCGCGGCCCAGCGAATAAGTACAAAAAAGTATATTATAGATATGTTCATAATTTATCGAATTACCTGTAACAATTTGAGGCTAAAATTCTCAATTTACTGGTATTGCAAAATCCCTAGTCGGCCTATCGATGCTGATGATGTCACTTCATGTCTTTTTCTTCAACTTTATGCGCTGCGACAAGAGAACGTTGGCCATTCGTCCAATCAAAAGAGAGATTGTTTTATTTCGTAATTAGATTTATTTCTTTAGATTTTGAATTTTGCGACTACAAAACCATGACATTCAATAAATTTATAAATGAAGCCATCGATAAATAAAACAGTTATTGTGTTTCGCTATTCATGTTGAATCAGCTAATTTCAAATGATGTCACAGTAATTAACCAATAGTTAAACGACGTCGTTTATTTGCGTCGCGTCGTACGCTTCGATACTCTTGACGTTTCATGCGCGACGCATTAACGTCGCGTTTTTCGCCTGTGAGATCCAGCCTCTATTCCTTAGAATTTTGTTTAATGGTAAAGATTCTAAGGAAAATACAGTAATTCCTCCATGAAATTAATCTTCTTAATTACTTTAGCAAGTTAAAATTTCTTAAAATTAACTGAGTGGTCAATATACACATTAGACAGGTGATCACTATATGGAACAAAAATAACTTTGGTCCTTTAGACAGGTGATCTTAAAAAAATGTTTAGTTTGGTAATCCTACTGCTGAATGTGCTGTGTTGATTTTTATAAAATATTAATAAATTTTGACAATTAAAAATAAAAACAAATAGTCAAGTTATTGATATAAAACTTTGCATTCAAGATAAATAATGGAAAAAATTGATTTGTCAGTTATTTGTAATATATACAGAACCAACTTTTAAGAAACAAAAATCAGTATCTGCTTTCCAATACAATAAAAATAAAAGATTTCACTAAACTCAATAGCAGAGGAACAGATTTTAATAGCATATTGTACACAAAGTACCTTTGGCTATCAAAAAGTCATAGTAAGGTTACAAACATAGAACATAGGGAGGATATCTCTAAAGCAAGGTTCTCTACTGCTCTTCTTTTCAGATCATACAAGTGCAACTTGAACATAGATTGGTATAGCACAAAAGTGGTTAGAACTCCCAGAATATGCCAATGCAACATACCAGAAATTACAGAGATCCTAAGAAGAGCAAAATTTAAGAATGTTATTAATGATACTGTACCAAAAGACCTTCCCCGGTTCTAGATGTGAATCATTCAGCATTATCCAAATGACTAGCATTGTCTATTGATAAAAATGTTTTCTGTTTTCTATTTCTTAAATAAAAACACAAAGAATCTCTTACACCTTGTCATTTTTTTGTTATTTCTTAAGACTATCTTTTTCAAAGAAAATATTTTTTTGGATTCCCATCATATAATTTAAGTTTTATTTATGTATTTATTGCTACATTTTTTTATACTTATTTTTATACATTTATTTTAATATAATAAGATTATATTAAAATACTGTATCATATTATTGTACAGTATCATAATATCAATATCATATTATTGTACAGTAGACTGCTTAGTTTTGTACCATTGTCAATATTATACTTTTGTATTTTTATTTCAATATTTAAATTTTGTTCTTTAAAACTTCCAATCAACAATGCATTCCTTTGAAGAATTGTGTTCTGCTCAATTATGTTTTGTAAACTGATGATAATTTTTTGATAGCTGAAAGTACTTCTTTGTTTATAATATGCTATTAAAATCTGTTCCTCTGCTAGTGACATCTTACTAGATGAGCTTAGTGACATCTTTTAACAACTTTTAAATTTCTATAATTTGACTCCTTTTAATATTAAATTATTTGGAAATTTTACACCTTCAAATTTGTATCTAGGATATGAGATAATGATCTGATCAGGCATACATCATAGCCTGATCACTTTGAAGGAGTTGGCCTATACTGAAGATGAAATTGACAGTTAACCCAGACTTCCAAAAAAAATGATAACTCAAAATAGAATTCCAGATCCTTCAAGTAGAAAGCTATCGCTTATCTAGCAACCAGTTCTTTCTTTCTTAAGACATCATAATATATATATATATATGCCATTAGAAATACATGCGACACCAGAATCAAATAGCACATAACTTGCTAATTTTAGCTCTTGTAAATCAAGCATATTTGATCAAGGAGAACAGAAAACAGTTTCTGTTTACACAGAAAAATATTTATTTTCACAACCCAAGCTTTGATTACAAAGTCATCTTCAGGTGAACTAATGAAATCTAAGGTAGCTTTCCTTAATATGACATTGTTGTCAAATCTTGGGTTGTGAAAATAAACATTTCTCTGTGCAAACACAAACTGTTTCTGTTTTCCACGATAAATAGTTTCCATACAGTAACTGCTGGCACTATCAACCACATTCGATCAGTTTGTTTGCAGCTGATGATTGTGGTGTATGTTAATACATTGTGATGTATGTTAACACATATGTAAAAATCTCACTATATACTATAAGTTTGGTTAAATAAAGTTTGCATTAATTACATTGTTTATATTTGAAAAAACCTGAAATGTAACAGAAATCTACTCAAAATGGTACTGTAGTGACCCTTGTTTAGCTCTCAGGGCAAGATATGCACTAGTCATGAAATTCTGGTCTATCTCCATTTAGGAAATTTTATTTACTCATTTTTTGCATCAACCTTTTATATATAGGAGTGTCTCGAAACCTCTGAAAGACTGCACTGGTCCACGAACCTCGTTTGCCCCACTTTCTCTGCGGCTTTTATTAATATTTACTGTTATAGCCACTATTACAGATGATCAATGAAAATTAAATAAAAAAGATAAGATTATTAAAAATTAAATTAAAAAAATTATTTAAAATTAAAAGATTACCAGTATATATCTGGAATTCTCGAGAAATACGATTTTCCATTCTCGATTCCCGAAGGTTCCAAAATGTCGGGAATTTGGAAACACTACTTGTGAGTCACAATGTAAAGAACATAACATAATGTGACTTTCCCTATAGCTCCATTTAATGATATGCATCAAATTAACAAGAAAATGTTAAATTATGCTGTTACAAAAAATATACTAAGCAAACAAAATAAAAATTCAATCCTAGATAAAGATGTGTTATGAACCCAAAAACTGTTTGTATTGAAGATTACATGTTTCCATCAACAGTCAATAATTAATATGAAGTTAAGTATTTTTTTAAATTTAAAACAAATTCATAATTACATGAAATAACTGTATGACACCATCTTTATTTTTTTTCTGCACCTCATGCCATTGTCAGTCATCTAATCTATGTAGCTTAATATTTCTATCAGTGTGGGCATCAGTTAAGTTACTTTACCAATTGCTTTATTTTGTTGAAAATGTTAAATCTAATAATAACATGGTAGATTGCTATTTCATTTCCACTAAATTCACAAAACAGCTCAGAATTACAAGAGTTATTTTATTTGATTTATTTTTATTTAAAAAATAATAATATGTGAAATAAAATAACTTCTGTAGTTCTGAACTGTTTTGTGAATTTACTGTTTTACAGTTGTGAAGAAGCAGTAAGATAAAAAGATGTTATTAAACCAAAAACTGCCTAAACTCTTAGCACAATACGATTATCTCAACTGCTAATAGTGCTGTGTGTTTTAGATGAAAAGATATTTCATTTTCTATTTTTAATTTCATTTCAAATGGAGTTTTGAAAACGGTTTCAGAATCAAAATGTTCCAAACTAAGAAAAGCTGGTTGCCAATTTATTTTGACTTTCAATACAATCTATACCTGTGAATCCCTGCACTTATCTTTGAAATTTATCAAATCAAAGCATCAGGCACAATTTACAAATCAACTGAAGCTGATGTATGCTGCCATAACAAATCACAAACTAGACTTTAAACATCTGGCAAAACAGATGTAAACACACAAATTCAATAATTAATTTAAAAAATTATATATTTTTAATTTTTAATTAATTTATAATTTCATTTATTGTAAAAATATGTACCTATACAAATTAAATATATGTGAAATTTATAATAAACAATTTTTGAAATCATTGATAAAATTAACCTGAAAAAGCTGACTATGTTTTTGAGTATTTGAGATTTTCACATGTGGCATGAAGTTTGGCCACCTCTGGTTTATTAATTTTATTAATTTAACATAACACATAAATTTATGTATCTTATTGTCATATACAGGTTCTCTTTTATTAAAAATAGGATAATATTTTGATAATCCCATTGTAAATCAAAAATGGCCAAAAATGGTACTATTATCATTACAGTAATAGTAACTTACATTAACATATAATATTTACCTTTCCCAAATATCCGTATTCCTTTCTAATTGAAATCAAATTACTGGATAAGATGGGTATTTGATTATGATATACAGAGTGTAAATTATCTCCTTCAAAAAACTACACTACAACATAGACGAAATTCAGGCGATTAAAGTGATATAAGACACCTGGGGTCGCAAATTGCAAGCAACGCCATAAATTGAACCTCAAACTAAGCTTAATGGCGTGGGCTTCGAATGATGGTAGTGTTCTTGGTACAGTCGTCTTGCTGCCAGTGCACTAACTTGTTGGTGTCAAACTGATCTATAAGAACAGTGTACCTTGTCGAACTGGTTAAACTAAATTTATCAACAATCAACGGCACAATTTTTCTGCAATGACGTTGCAGCTCTTCTTCTTCGCCCCACCGGGCTTGCGATTTGCGACCCCAAGTGTCTTATATCACTTTAATTGCTCTAATTTCATCTACGTCGTAGTGTAGTTTTTTTGAAGGAGATAATTTACAGAACACATGAATATAAATACAATATGTTTTTATTCAAACATACATGTATTTATAATTAATATACAATAATAAAACTTATTTAATATTAAAAGAAATTAAATATAGAAAAACTCACTTCTAATGAATATCATGGGATCAGGAATAATTGCTCATTATAACCATTATTCAGTATATCCAAGAATATAAAAACATCTGGAATTGAACCCTGATCCTCAAGTTGGTAAATAACTGCTTTACAAGTGACCATCTGGCCAACTATAAATTTTTAATAAAACAGAGAATATGTTTCTATTCAATATATTATAAATATAATCAAGTTATAAGAACTATAAGATCAAATTATCATAAACTGAATGAATGAAAAGAGAGGAGCACCTGTACTTAGAAAAAATAAAAAAAAAAAATATATCTATAATAGCTTCTATTAAAGTTAACTCCAAACTCTACTTAATCAATTTTAATCTTGAAAATATTTATTTATAAATGTTCTATTACTCAATGAAAGAACACTATAAGCCAAATAATTAAGATAAACTGTTTATTCAAAAAACATATGTGGATAGCTGAAAACATTTTTTGAATAAAAAGTTTATCTTAATTATTTTGCTTATAGTGTTCTTTCATTTAGCATTTATAATAAGAAGTATCACATTATGTTTTTTATCCAGTACCATGTGAAGAATAATGCATCTAAAACTTCTATTTTAATTTATATTATTTTTGCATATATTTATTTAAGGATAAAATTACTTTTATTACTCCTTCCAACCCTCACTGCTAAAGAAATATAAATTATGGGTGGAAGTATAGTCTATTAGGTAAACTTACTTGTAGAATATCATCATCTAATATGCATCAAAAAATCAGTAATCCAAATGAAGTTTTCACAAATTAAATTTAAGATTAGTATCTTATAAATAAATTATCGATGGAAAAATAATAAATTGTAAAAAGCATGACATGAAATATTTAGATATTTCATTAAAGAAGTAATTGCTCCACAACTTGTAATGTAAATGAGTTGGTTGTACATGACATGATTATTTCTCTAATGCAGTGTTTCTCAAGCTTTTTTAAATCAGGGTGCACTTGTAGAGTAATTTAAACACTGAAGCACACTTTAAATTTAAATAAAAAAAAATTAGCTGTAAAACTATAAAATAGGAAAATGAACATCCAGTTTAAAATATCAAATGAAAAAGACTTGACCCAGACATGGGAGTCATGTGCCCATCTGTAAGTTTTAAAAAATACAGTATTTTTTATGTATATATAAAAATCATAAATTATTTTTTCATTTGCTTGGGGCACACCTGGCTATCTTTCAGAGTGCACCAGTGTGACACACCAGTTGAGAAACACTGCTCTAATGTAATTTGAAGTCTGTTATATATCTGTTTTTATATTAAAGATTATAAAACATAATAATAAGTAATTATTCTATTTTCACAAAATGAAATGATAAAAATCAACATTTAATATTATTATAAATAAATTCATTTTTTCTATTATAAAAAAACAGAGAAAATTAATTTATTAAAGTTCATTTTTCAAATTTTGAATTTTAACCAAGTTTCTTTATTAATATTACTGATATGAAATAATTATAACATTAATATTTATTCATAAAAAGCATATTTTTTATGAATAAAATTTGTAAAAAATAAACTTTTATAAATAAAAGAGAAAAATTAATGAAATATTGCAATATTATAGATTATATAAAAAGTCTAATGTATGAATGTTTGTAACAATGAAGACAGAGAAAAAGATCAACAACTTGTAAAAAAAAAACCTTTACATCTGTTAACTATCCATAAAAATATGCATTTCAGCAAATATTTGCTCTCCTCTTCAGTTTTACATGGATTAAGAAGATTCTGAACACAAAAAAATTTGGTGACAGTTACAATAAAGGAAAAAAATTACAAAAATTATGAAAATGAAAAACACATACAGTTAAACTTGAAGTTTTAAATAAGATGATGATGATGAAAACAGCAGAATTTGGTATTGATTCATTTTAGGTCCTTTGATTTTATTAGCATATTGTTAGATGGATTGTGCCTAACATATCAGATCATCTGCATTAAAACTCATCTACTTACTTGTCAATAATAATGAAGAATAAAAATTCTTTAACATTAATATGACACAAATAATTTCTTTATTATTATAATTTGCTGGATTTTAAAGGCTATATTTTCATTTATTTAGACAAATAAATCATTATTTAATTATATACTACTGATTTTGTTGATCTTTAATTAATTTTATTATGGTCAAATTTTTTTGTTGAGAATGGAATGTTAGGTTTTAACATTATGTCTATAGAAAATTAATTCTTGGTTTATGAGTTCTTATCAAGCTCATTCCAGGAATGAGCTCATATATGTAGGAACTACCTGTATTAAAATTTTTGTTATAAATTATGTATTTTATTTTAATGTTTAAATTTCATAAAAATCTGATATTGGAATTTATTAGTGATGATATAAATGTCAACATCTAGACAAAGATGTTAGCAGTTTTTAACAATAGAAAAGATGTTGACATGTTTATTAAAATCATATTTTTTCCTTTGATAATTTAATCTCTGTTTTTTGTTGGGAAATAATGATAGTTTTGTTTGACTTTTTTATATTTCATTTTCAAAATATGAAACAACATGTAAGGTTGAGAGATTCTCTAGTAATTAAAAGATCAAGATATGGTATAAAACAATTTTTTACCAGTTCTACTTCAAATTTTAGGTCTATGCTTAGCAAGTTTATTTTATTGAATAAAATAAACTTGCTAAGCATAACAAACTTGCTTGCTTGTCATGTTACTATTGTCATAAATAATGAAGAAATTGCCAACATATCCTGATATTCAATGCCTTTCATGTTCAATGCTTGTCATTCATAAGGAATTCAATGCCTTTGATGTTTTTAATGTTTTATCAATGGCAATTATAACAATTTATAGCAAGTTTAGGATCAGTTATGAATGCCATTCCAATATCATTTGTTAACTGAAGAATTTACCATTAGTAGTAAAAAGTAAAAATCATGAAGTCTTAATGAATTTGAATATGGCACAAACATAGACAATATATAGTATAAAATCATTCATTCTATAATAACATGCAACATCATGTAATAAATGCTAATCACTTATCAAAACAAATAACTACAACAGTTCATGTTCAATCTTAATCAGTCTCATTCTTTTGCTACTTTCTGACATTGTAACAATTATTATTCCCTGCTAAAATGAATCAATACCAAATTCTGCTGTTTTTTGTTATCATTATATTTAAAACCTAAGGTTTAACTGTATGTATTTTGTTTCGTTTTTGTAACATTTCTGACATTATTTTTTATGTTCAGAACCTTAATCCATGTAAAACTAAAGAGGGAAATAAATTTTTGCCAAAATTCTTTTTTTTTTATGGATTAGTTAGTAGAAATAAAGATTTTTTTTGACTTGTTGATCATTGTTCTCTAACTCATTTAGTCTCTGTTGTTATACTGCAAGAACATTCATACCTTACAGTTTCTACATAATCTTTTATAAATAAATTCATTTTTCTTTCTTTATATAGTTTGTCTCATTGATCTGTAAAATCATACCAATATTCCATCAGTTTAATTCTCCAATAGAAATTACATCATATTAATATGAATAAGTTCTGCTTCTAATTTATGTTTCAGCTGAAAATAATTCTATTAATAACAATAGCAGCTTACAAAACAGTATAATATACCAAAATTGGTATGCTGTACTCTTATATAAGCAGTTATCACTATAAACACAATATTTTGTCAAAATATTGTGTTAATAGCTCTATTATGTAAACAGCTATCATTATTAACCCATTAGCTCTCAAAATATTAAAGAAATACAAAAACATACTAATGCATACCTATTGACATTTGGAAAATCACTTCTGTCAAATAATTGCATATATAGTGCTGATATTAGTGTAGATTTTAAGTTGTTAAAATATTTAAATACTCCTGTACTGATAATAATAATACTCAAAAGCCCTTTAGCAGTCAAAAGATTTTATTCAGTAACGTTTTCAGACACCAAGTGCATTGAAAATATTACTGAATAAAATCTTTTGACAGCTAAAAGGCTTTTGAGTATTATTATTTTTAGTTTATGTTTAGTGCAGTCTCATTGAACTTATATCCTGTACTGATTGTTACATAACATTATATCAACTATGAAAATTGTAAAATTAATATAAATATTATTATAAATTCATAACATTGCACTCACATCTAAACTGCATTTGTGTACTGATTGTTGGCAGCAGGGTTGCAGAGTTGGATGGCAAATGATCTGACTCTGACTCCAACTCCAACTCCACCTTTTAAAAAAAAACCTGACTCTGACTCCCTAAAATTTGTAAAGTTCAACTCCAACTCTGACTCCACCCAAAAACCTCTGACTCTGCATCCCAGGGTTGCAGAATTGGATGGAAAAATGATCCAACTCAGACTTCACCTTTTAAAAAAATATCTGACTCTCACTCTCTAAAATTTGTAAGGTCCGACTCCAACTCTGACTCCCGACTCCGGGCAGTTTAAAATTCCGACTCCAACTCCACCCAAAAACCTCTGCAACCCTGGTTTGCAGCAATTGACTAGATAGTCACATGACAAAGTGCTGGCTTGTCACATGATGGAATCTGGTTCAGTTTCCACATTTCACACCTCCTAAAAGTTTTTCAGGAAGGGACCAGGCCTGACTCATTGAATCCCCATCTTAAATTTTCATGGTAATGACAGCAGACCTTCCCATGAAAATGAAAGCATAATTGGCATTGGAATGCCTGCCATTTTCTTAACTTCTGGTTGGAAGTGGATAAAACAAAGAAGGATTAATGGCAAGTAACTGGATTGGATATTCTTTAGAGGAATCACTTGATTATCTTTTTTTTTCTAATGAATGGGGCAACTTTCCACTCTATTAGTTGCTAAGTAGCAACTACATCTGTTGATGAATTGACAGGATTATAGAGGATGGGGATTAATGGATTGGGCCCAGACTCTGTGAATAAATTTTCCTAGGAATAGGACTGGAATCAAACTTGAGTCCCCCTCTCAGTGGAAAGCAAAAACATTTCCACATAGCCATTCTGGCCAAAGGTCACCATGTTATCATTAACCTTGAATTATGTAGTTTTCCAGATTCTAAATAATTTATTTTTATTCTGGTTTCATTGTCAATGAGTTTTACTTTATACTTAATCAATAAAAGCACTATACTGCAATGGAGAATAATTCACATACATTTATTTTCTGAGAACAAACGTTTTCGGCCTTATTCACGGCCATCTTCAGGCTCCAAAACTTAAAAATGTACTATTGTTCTAGAACTCTGTACATTTTTAAGTTATGGAGCCTGAAGATGGCCGTGAATAAGGCCAAAAACATTTGTTCTCAGAAAATAAATGTATGTGAATTATTCTCCACTGCAGTATAGTGCTTTTATTGATTAAGTATTAGTTAGAGTACAAGCAGGTATTAATTAATGGATATAGAGTTTTACTTTATTTGCAAACTATTAAATATGACTATTGATTAATATAGGTTAATATTTGTGCAGTACTTCATGTAAATTCAATACAGGTAGTTCTAGATTTACATGTTCCCACATATACAAGTTTTTTTAAATATGAAGTATCAAAAAAAATCAAAAATATAAAGCTTAATTGCAATAAATAAATTCTAAACATTCATATAAAAGTATTTAAGCCCATATGTAGGTGCACGGCAGTGTGCCGGGCCAAGTTCCTGCAGCACACACTGTGTGTATATTTACACAAACCAACTTAAGCCCTATTTGCCACCTCTATAACTTCTCTTCCAATTAAGCTAGTAACATGAAAATTGTATTCATTATTAAGCTTTATTTCTTCATGGCCCTGTAAAAATTTCAAACTTTTATCTCAAAGTGTCTAGGTGATACAAGCCCCAGAAAATTGCAAATTTTGGCACTGACTCACTCATCAAAATATAGTACTTCCCATAGATCTAGAGACTTGAAATTTAGCACAAGTATAGGTCTTAGGATACAAGTAAAGGAAAAATTCTGAAAATTCTAATTTTTCAATTATTTTTGTGACTTATTATTTACTTCATCCAAAGCAATCAAGCATGTGTCGTGTCACATCTGGCAATGCAATATTGCCTATATAACAGTCTTTTTTAATGATAGTCTTCATATATATCAATACATGCATTCAATCAGACCACAATGTAGAGTTCAACTAGCACAAATCTTTAAATTCTCACCAAAAATATAAATGTAAAAAATGGCTAAGTTCTTTATCTCAGAGTATTGTTTATTTAGCGTGTTTATTCAAAATAACAACTTAACAAAAGTACTGATATCCCACCAAAAACATAAATGTGAAAAAATGGGCCAAGTACTATTCAACTAGTTTGTTTGGCCACCAAAAGAGTAGAAATCTAAAATGATACCCAAGTTCCATTCTAATTCCAATGTCGAAAAATGAAATTTAAATACTGAAATAAATTCAATATAGTGTCACCTCTTCAGGCTTTTGCTTGGCAAGTTTTAATATCTATGTGAGCTGGCTAATAACTTAAAATAATTTAATAATTTATGGCACCATTTTAGATTTCCACTCTTTTGGTAGCTAAACAAACTGGTAGAATAGAACTTGGTCCATTTTATCACATTTATCTTTTGCTGGGGTACACACCTTTATAATATAGTACAATTTATTTTGTAGCAGAAACTCCATTATCTTTTTCAAAATTGGAAAATTCAAAATTGCATCCTCTTGTTTTATCACCATAATATGTAAATAATTTCTATTCTTGTATTGTGCTTAAAAGAGTAGTTTTTCTGTATTAAAACTCATCTAATTATCTATCAATAAAAATTCTTTAATTTAATATGACATTAATAATTTCTTTATTATTATAATTTGCTTGATTTTAAAGGTTATATTTTCACTTATTTAGATAAAGAAATTGTTTAATCATATACTATTGATTTTGTTGATCTTTAATTAATTTTATTATGATCAAATTTCTTTATTGAGAATCAAATGCCAGGTTTTAATATTATATCTATGAGAAATTGATTCTTGGTTTAAGAGTTCTTATTTAACAAGTTCAATCCAGGAATGAATTAGCTCATAAAGGCAGGAACTACTTATAATATATGAGTGAAAATCAGCACTAAATAGCAGTAAAAATTTTAATCAAACACTGGAACATTCTCACCTATACTATAATAGCCAACATCAGCAGTACATCAAATAACTGAATTATACAGGATGTAAATTATCTCCTTCAAAAAATTACACTAAGACGTAGACGAAATTCAGGCGATTAAAGTGATATAAGACACCTGGGGTTGCAAATCGCAAGCAACGCCATAAATTGAACCTCAAACTAAGCTTAATGGCGTGGGCTTCAAATGATGGTAGCGTTCTTGGTACAGTCATCTTGCTGCCAGTGCACTAACTTGTTGTTGTCAAACTGATCCATAAGAACAGTGTACCTTGTCGAACTGGTTAAACTAAATTAATCAACAGTCAATGGCAGAATTTTTCTGCAATGACGTTGCAGCTCTTCTCCTTTGCCCCGCCCGGGCTTGCGATTTGTGACCCCAAGTGTCTTATATCACTTTAATTGCCTGAATTTCATCTACGTCGTAGTGGAGTTTTTTTGAAGGAGATAATTTACATCCTGTATAATTAACTATTTTTAGAATAGCTAAAGTGAATACAATCAATAATTTTATATATATTTTTGGTTTGTTTGGTATTTAATTGCTAATTTAATATACTGAATACTTGATTTGTTTTTATGATTTTCTTGCTTATTCTTTTTACTGATCATATCGGTTATATTTTCTTATTAAATTTACTGCTGTATTATTGATTTTACATTAACACAAAATTAACTACCACTTGCTACATTACAAATATACAAGTATTCATAATTTGCATATTTCACTTTCAATAGTTTTTACAACTATGATAAAATATTTAATTTTATAAAACTATGATTCCACATTATTCCAGATGTTTACAATCTCTAATATAACAACATATTTTCTTCAAAATATATCTATTACAAAATAATTAAGCAGGAATTTAATCATGAATTCAAAAAACTAACAGAAATGCTTTCAGCTTACAAAACTCTCATCAGTTACAAAAAATAATGCATAAAAATAACAATAGAAAAAGATAAACATAAAATATTTGTTTCTGTTTATTCTTTTCCATTGTTATTCTTTTAAAGTTAAAGTCCGACAAAAGCACACTAAGCAGTGGTAAAGAATAAATTTAATAACACAAAAACGTTTTCGATATCTGAGATATCATCATCAGTTGTACACATAAAAACAGAATAGAACAGAGGAATTCTTTAAACTTTAAACTGACGTTCCAAAAATAGAACGTGATAATACATTCAAAATTTTACAAATTAATATATAAATAAACTATACAATTAAATATAACAATAACATACAACAGTTATCATCAACTGCGGGAATGTTAGGAACATATAAAACCAAGGGAGGCGAACAGGAACTATTAAAACTTATTGCGTATAGCATACCTCCACGCCGCACTTAATCCGTCAGCTTGCTGGATGTTAATCACGTTATTAGTCTCATTGTTTCTTAGAATTTCAATCTTCTCCGCTATAGGGAGTGTCTTGCGATAATTAGTGATTTTTGTTATTAATGTTATTCTTTTATATATTCTTTTTTGCAACTGATGAGGATCTTATATTCCAAAAATGTTTTTGCTATAGTGTTTTTAATTCATGATTAAATTCTTGTTTAATTGGCTTGTAGTAAATACATTTTAATGATAATACACTTAAAAGAATTTTTTGTGGAAATTTTCATATAGATAGAAAATATGTTATAATATATGACAAAATAAATAGAAAATATAATAATAAGAAACAAATACAAGGGACTGGCAATTTATGACAAGGCATACATAATCCAAATCTGTCATACTTGGAACATGATTCCCCATAAACAAAATGTTAAATCTGACCATTATAATCCATTAAATAAATAAATTATTTTATGTCTATTACTTTCAGAAAATTAATTATTTAATAAAATTCATAAGTAATATGTTTTTAACTTGCAATGTCTAATTTTTTTTTAAATTTTAATGTTTAAAAAAATTTGATTTATTTTTGCAAATAATTTATGAGAGTCAAAGCTTTTACAAATTATAAATACATTTAAAATCATATTGGAAGAATATTTTATAAATTTTAAATAATAAATTAAGTTACAATGATTGATGTATTATTTTTGTATAGGCTTAAATTTATAAATCATTTAGTATTTAGTGACATAGAAATTCAAAATCAAATGGAAATAAAAAGGTTAAAACAAGCACTGTAAGCAGACAAATATATTTATTATTATTATTATATAGTGAAACTTCAATATTCACAATTTCAGTATCCAGAGTTTCATTTAATCATGGTCCGAAAAAATTAAACAGAAAATTCAGAAATACAGTAAACATTCATAATTTTATTTCATTTCATCAGATAGACATTGAGTATCATCACATCATCACAAGAAGAACAACAACGAAAAAGAATCAATACAATACAATATTTTAGAGAGAGAGAGAGAGAAAGAGAGAGAGACCACACTCACATAACTTTTATTATTATAATTGTTCTATTTTATTATTTGTTATTGTTGTTAATGTCTTGCAGTAATTAATTTAAAACAGGATTGCAGAGTCAGAGTTTAATCATGGTCCGAAAAAATTAAACAGAAAATTCAGAAATACAGTAAACATTCATAATTTTATTTCATTTCATCAGATAGACATTGAGTATCATCACATCATCACAAGAAGAACAACAACGAAAAAGAATAGAGAGAGAGAGAGAGAGAGAGAGAGAGAGAGAGACCACACTCACATAACTTTTATTATTATAATTGTTCTATTTTATTATTTGTTATTGTTGTTAATGTCTTGCAGTAATTAATTTAAAACAGGATTGCAGAGTCAGAGTTGGAAGTTTTTGGGTGGAGTCAGAGTTGGAATTTTAAACTGCCTGGAGTTGGAGTCAGACCTTACAAATTTTAGGGAGTTGAGCTGGATTTTTTTTAAAATGTAGAGTCGGATCATTTGCCATCCGATTCTGCAACTCTCGGTTGCAGAGTCGGAGGTTTTTGGGTGGAGTCGGATTTTTGAACTGCCCAGAGTCTGGAATCGGAGTTGAATCTTATAAATTTTAAGGAGTTGGACTCGGATTCTTTTTTAAAAGGTGGAGTCAGAGTTGGAGTTGGAGTCAGATCAATTGCAATCTGACTCTGCAACCCTGATTTAAAAATTAAACTTTATTATAGGTATATATAACAGGTACAATATATAGTGCTCACTAATTTGCTACTATCCATGCAGGAGCTTGGAACCACAAATACCAGGGTCCTTATATATATAATGTTTTCAGCTTTCTATAGCCCTATTCAGCCTCTAATGAATGTCTCATTGATCAGAAATAAATATTCTCTCTCTTTTTAAAACAGAGAGAATAGACCGATATGAGGATAAGGTCAGGAGTGGAGTATATGAGATTCCTTTAACTAATTACTCATTGGGTAGGGAAGAGTTTTATATAGGATATATGGAGAGGAACTTGGAAGTGAGGCTAAAAGAACATAAAATGGACCTCAAGTACGGTAAACTCTCCACAGCGCTAAGCCAGAGATCGCTGCTGCACGATGTTGAAATGCAGTGGAGAAGAGCAAGAATTATCCGGCCAGATGAAAAGAACTGGGACAGGAATATGATTGAGGCATTAGAAATCCTCAAAAAGAAAAGAGAGGATGTGTGATAAATTTCACAAAACCGGAAACGATCCCTAGTGCATGGAGATAGTTATTTAAAGTCAGCAAAGCAGACTAAAGGATATGCTGCAGTCGATTTTCGATACTCCCGTAAGGGTGCGCTGCTTGTTGTGAAGATTATTACCTTTGTATTTTTTATTTTTTTTTTATTTTAATTTTTTTAATGATTGCAGATAACTACATATTTTAATTCGTGATTTTGAATAATTTTTAAAATTTGTATAATTTTGTATGATTTTTGTTTATAATATACTTAATGTATTCCTAGAATACATTAAGTAGGCCTATATTATAAACAAAATGTATGGTTTTACTGTTAGGTGATACTAAGGAGAGCACTCCCAGATGTAGACCTGCCTTTTAAATCTTTGTCATGTTTGTTTATTTTATGTAGTTAGGTCTCCTGTTCTAGTGTAGCAGGGTTAGTCATGTTGTAGCAGCTGAAAAAGACACCAAGTGTATTGAAAACATTACTGAATAAAATCTTTTGACTGCTAAAGGGCTTTTGATTATTATTTTTAGTTTGTGTTTAGTGCAGTCTCATTGAACTTATATTATGAGAGAATATATATCATTATTTATTATTTTACTTATTTTTAAAATGGAGAGAATATTTAACCATTAATACACATACTAAAAGCTGAAAACCAAATTTTTACTGTATATATATTGATAGAAAATGATAAATATATTCACATTCTTACAGTGTTTGTTTTGTTTTTCTGTAATTTCTGCAATCAACAATTCATTATTTGATTTTAAAACTTTTGTATTTTAAAACTTTCTCTATTTCTCATAAATATAAAGTAAAAGCTTGTAAACTAAAATTTCAAGTACATTATATTTTCCTATATAAACAAGTTATATTATTGCTATTATTTATTGTTATTAATAAAAAAAATATTCAAAAAATTTTAAAAATTAACAATTTATTTATAGAAAATCTCTCAATTACAAAATATTTATGAATCTCATTGTTTTTGTCAAATATGTATTTTTTTTTATTTGTTCATCAAACTTTTAATTAAATATATTTTTATACATTGTAAATTAGCATTTTATTTTTTTATATTAATCTGTTAATATATAGAAGCAATATTGTTTCCAAAAATTTCATTAAGAAATCATTTAAAAATAAATTACCTTAAACAGTTCCTCTGATCTTTTCACTTTCTACTTCACAGGACCTACGATAAGCCAATACTTTTTTTTTTAATATTATATCAATATGGTACAGTTTTAATCCTTTATACAATATGTGAGCATCTTTAAGAAATCAAAACTTGATATGAACATTGAATATAAATCAGTCTGAAACCAAATAAAGAATATAAAATAATAACAAAATTGGAAAAATAATTAAATTCATTATAGCTATATAATAATTGCAAATTATAAGAAAATAAAAATATGTTAAAATAAGATATAGCAAATTGAAAAACAAACAATTTAAATTATTTCCCATACAAAATATATATATATAAATTACAAAATAAAACTTATTCTTGAAAGAAAACAACATAATCAAAAAATCTATAAATAAAACACAAGTAATTATTTAATTAATTGAAAAACAAAACTAAATTTTTTATTCTAAATTAAATTTTCAGAATGTTATCAATAAAAATTTTTTTAACTAAAAGAAAGTCATGATTTCTTTGAAAGTTTAATAGTTTCAATTAAAGTTATCGTAGCTATTAATGTAAAACAATACTTAAAGTCATAGATTTGATATGTAAAATGTGATTTTATAATCAAATTAAACTAATTTTAATTTGGTGAATTATAAATACATACTTACAAAAAGATAGATATTAGCAAAATTTTTAAATATAATAAAATGTATTTAATTTACATAAACATTTTGCTATTTATTATTATTAAATATAAATAAATATTAATAATTTTAAATATTATAAAAAATATTATATAATTTTAAATAATTTTAATTTTATAATTAAATATCATTTGAATGCAGAGCTGATAAAGAATTTTATTATAAATTCTTTCAAAAAGACATTTTTAGTTATTTCAAATATAAAATTACATTAGCAGATATATATTTTACTTACAAATAATTTGGTTTAAAATGTACACTTTAGGATTAATTTTTAAAATGATATAAATTTTAATTATTATTAACATAATATCGATCTACTACTTAATTTAACTAGATTCTTAAATGCTGATAAAGAATATTGGCACCATAAAAGCAAAGATCGTTTCCTCTAAACGGATGTTGACAAATGGCTTAAATCCTGACTTTTTAAACAAATTGAAAAGTATACCTATAATCTGATTTATAATTAATAAATATGGAGTTATATTTACCTGTTGAAACAACAGAAGATGGATAGTATAATTCGATTTTCGTTGAGTTGTTTACAGCGTCTTATCACCTAGGCAACAAGCTTAAAGCGTAATCATTCAGAGTTGCCAGAATTAAAATTCTTTAGGGAACAAAGAAATTAAAATAAACATATTTAATTACATATCATATTGTGTTTATTATTATCTATTAATGTTTATTATTTCTAATCTATTGTTTATTTATTTGCCTAATGTTTATTATCTATTATATTTATTATTTCATAAAAATATTAATTTGTTGAATGAAATAAATTAAGAGTTAATTGAAAGTCGAACATAAAAATTAGTACATATCAATTAACTAAAACTAAAGCATAAAAATTGCTAAATTCACGTTTGCTCGTGAATTTAGCAATTTCTATGCTTATTGATATCTTAATATATATCGTCTTTAAAATTAAGAGGCACGGCAATGAGACTCTAAGTCAAATACAGTGATCAATGATTGATTTTATTACAGGAGTCATTACGGCCAAAATTCATATCTCTATAACTTTGGTCAAGTTAAATATTATTAATCTGACAATTATATTCGAGAAAAGTATTCAATAGGATAACTACTACCAAATTTGCAGCTTCAAATTTAGTGAATAAAAGAATTAGAGCAATTTAAAATTTTCAAAAATCAGCAAAATAGTATTGTTTTTCTTCTTTTTCTCCTTCTCCTTCGCAGACACTTCTACAGCAGTAGTCTCCAAACTTTTTTAACTGCGTACCCCTAAGACAGAAAAAAATAAATGGCGCGTACCCCAATTGATTGAGAGAAATCTATTGTAATTAGTGTTTTAAAGAGGAAATAAGGCTGTATGTAATATCCAAAAAGCTATAATTGCACATTATTTTTATTATAAAATAATATCCAAAAAAGCTATAATTGAACATTATTTTTATTATTAAAATAAGTGCATATTTATTTTTCTTATTAAAATTTAATGAAAGAATGGGCTTGGCATTTGTTTAATAATTTCTGAAAATGCTGGTTTGATGTTATCTGATACTGCGATATGAAAGTTTGGTTCCAAGTTTAATTTATTTCGATATTTAGTTTTAATACTCAGTGATCTAGCAGCTTGTAGAGTCTACAAACAATATATAAAAATTGTTTTCACTGTATCCCTAGCCCAGGTATCGTCTCGAGTACCCCCTGGGGTATGCGTACCCCATTTTGGAGACCACTGTTCTACAGATCGCATCGTTCAACCGATATCGATGAAATCCAGAATTTAGAAAAGTATTCAATAGAAACTAAATATATATATATATATATAGGAGTGTCCAGAGAATACCGCTGGTGGATGGATATGTTTACAGGGTGTCCGAAAAGTTCTGCACATAGGCTAAATCATAATATTTATTTAATATATCGGCTGTTGAGTTTCATACAGGTCTGTAAATGGAATCGCAGGTTGTTGAGCACCATCTGGAACATCATCTGGAGCTAAGGCATTGCATTCTTCGAGAATAATATGAGCCTATGATATGATCGTTTTAGATGCCACACTATACCCGTAACGCAGTCGAACCTCTTCTGTCTGTCAGGATCGTATCAATGGAGTTCTCCTGAGACCAGTTGCGTAGATTCTATTTATTGACTTCCTCGTTCACATGAAAATTGGCCTCCTCAGAAAATAGTAGGAATGATAGGAAGGATGCCTTCTCATTTATCCCGTCCAAGAACTAAGCACACATTTCCATCCTGCAGACAGGATCATCATCTGCGATGCAAAAGTTACAATTTGAATGTGGAATTTTTCCTCCTTCTGGATATCATGGATGGTGGACCGGGATATTTTCAGTTCCAGAATGGTTCGTCAGATTGACTTCTTTGGACTGCCGTACACTTTGGCAAGCACCGTTTCATGTACCTTTTTGTCAGTGCATGTCCTTTCTGATCGGGATAAATCCATAACAAAACCCATTCATTTGAACTTCTCTGAGCAATATTCCCACACCTATGTGAAATACTGATTATAGTTGGGGTTCGTTGTGAGTCACCTTCTACATAAAAGTATGATTTTCATACGTTCCTACTGCAACAGCATCATTCAGTGCAATGAAAGAAAAAAATATATATACAGTAAATATTATCATATGGTCTGTGGCTTCGGATACCTGTATATATTATCAATAGTATTTTTCAGATTATTTGAAGTCCCTTAAAAATTTCAGTACTATCGGATCAAAAATAAAGGAGGGAATAGTATTTCATTTTCCATAAATATCTCTATATATCATATTGTTTCATAACTTTTAGCCAAATTTGGAATATAGCATATCCTAGCTCAGATAAAATCTGAAAATTTTTAGATAAATTTAAAAGTATAGAAAAGGATAATCCTCATATCTAAAAATGTCTGTATAGGTCATATTTCGAACAAATTTGATACATGTTTGTTTATTATTTTCCTAAATTGCTTTCTAAAAATTTCGATTCAATCGGATTAAAAATAAAGAGGTATTTTAATGATGTTAATATATTATTGTTAAAATCTTTCTCTCAAAAAATAGTCTGTGGCGACCCCGTGTAATTTTAGGATGGAACGTTGTTGTCGTAAGATTAGAATTGACGGGAGATTGTTCGTTGGTTACAGTTTGTAATGTTTCGTTGCTTTTGGACGCAAGAAATGCTGGCTTCAGCCTATCTAATGAAATGGTGCATCTGCGTCCGTTGATGTCGAGGTCAAAAGTTTTTTCTCGACGTCGAAGAACTTTAAAAGGTCCGTCATATGGAGCCTGGAGTGGCTTCTTGACACCATCATGACGAACAAATGCGTGGGAACACTCATTCAAATGTGGGTGGACAAAGATGGATTTGTTCCATGTCTGGAGGTTGGTCTCGGTCGAATGTGGGCAAAGTGTTCCTTAATTGGGATATAAAATCTAATTGCTGGCATTGTCTTGGGGAGCATTTATCCGGTCATTGTTGAAAAGCATATGTCAATGGTTTATGGTCGGTAAATAGGGAAAAATTTCTTGCTTCTAACATATGTCGAAATTGTCTGATGGAAACATATGCGGCAAGCAATTCTCTATCGTAAGCGCTGTAATTGCTTTCGGCTTGGGAGAGTTTTCTCGAAAAGAATGCGAGAGGTTGGAGTGTCGTTTCCACAACTTGAAATAATGCGCCGCCGATAGCAAAATCCGACGCGTCTACCTGAAGTATTAATTTCGCATCTGGTTTTGGATGGGCTAAGAGCGTTGCATTAGAAATGATTGTCTTACATTTCTGAAATTCCTCCTCGGCCTTTTCTGTCCAATTAATCTCCCTGTTATCGTTTTTCTTGGTGTGTTTTAAGAAGTTATTGAGAGTAATTTGAGTATTTGCAATACGGGGCAATAAACGCCTGAAGAAATTTAAATGTCCGAGAAATCTTCGGAGTTCTTTGATTGTTTTTGGACGTGGATAATTTAAAATGGGCACTACTTTGTCTGGCAAAGGTTTTGTACTGTGTTTAGAGATCAAATGTCCTAAAAAGGAAATTTTTGGTACTCCGAAAATGCATTTTGAAATGTTAAGTGTTAATCCATATGCATTTAATTTCTGGAAAACTGCTCGCAAATGAACTTTATGTTCGTTTTCTGTTTCGCTAAAAATTAATATATCGTCCAGATATACATAACAAAATGGAAGATCACCGAGAATTTTGTTCATAAACCGTTGGAATGTTTGTGCTGCACCACATAATCCAAAATTTAAATAT